>JBBPCX010067766.1:925-12899 GCA_037974365.1 Hydrocynus forskahlii | reverse complement strand
GGTCTTGGTTTTCAGTTACTCAGGTGTGGCTTCTTTTTGGTTGGAACGAAAACCTGCACCCACAGCGGCCCTTTCTGAACAGGTTTGGGCACCCCTGCCTTAATGATATACTGATCTACTCTAAAACCACTGAAGAACACATTCAATATGTCAAAGCCGTCCTGAAGAGGTTGCTGGCCCACCAGTTGTTCTGTAAGTTCTGCCATTCACCAGCACACCACCACATTCCTGGGCTTCATCATCTCCTCACAGGGTGTGGCCATGGATCCCCAGAGGCTGGAGGCTGTGCGTTTTTGACCCCTAACCACGACGCTCAAACAGCTACAACGTTTTCTGGGGTTCGCCAACTTCTATCCGCGATTCATCCGGGGCTTCAGTTCAACTGCAGCACCTCTGACGGCCCTCACCAAACCGCAGCCTGGATGATTCACACTCCACCCTCCCGCTATCAAGGCCTTCAAAGCTCTCTGTCATCAGTTTACCAGTGCACCCATTCTCCTGCTCCTGATCCCACCAAGCCATTCGTTGTCGAGGTGGACTCCTCCGATAGGGGTGTAGGAGCCGTTCTCTCGCAGCGAGGTTCAGACCAGAAACTACATCCCTGTAGTTTTTTCTCTAGAAAATTTTATCCCAATGATACGGGGTAGGGGACTGTGAGTTGTTAGCCATCAAGTGGGCTCTAGAAGAATGGCTCAAAGGTTGCAGTGACCTGTTCACGGTCTGCACCGATCACCAGAACCTCATCTCCATTCGGCTTGCCAAACAACTCAACTCCAGGCAGGCGCGGTGGGCCTTGTTCTTTGAACAATTTAATTTCCGTCCTCTCATACCGTCCGGGGTCCAAGAACACCTCTCTCGCCAGTATCAGGCAGAGAGTCCCCGGGTGGACCCCGCGCCTGTCCTGCCACCTCAAATCATCTTGGCTCCTCTTCGGTGGGAGTTAGAAGACAAAGTCTGCCAGGGACACACCAACAACTGGAGCGCTTTCTCCATTGCTTTGTGGTGGATCGACAGTGCTCCTGGGCTCACTACCTTGTCTTGGCAGAACTTTCTCATAACATCCTCATCTCCTCTGCCACCAGACTCAGCCCTTTCGAGGTATGCAATCGTTTCCAGCCTCAGATGTTTGAACATCAGGAGCTGGAGGCTGACGTACCCTCAGCCCAACAGTTGGCCCGCAGGTACTGGTGCATCTGGAGATGAGCCAGAGAATCCATCCTCCGTGCCAACACCCGCTATACCCAGCAACATCACTGCCGGTACCTTCTGGGACAATTGTTCCACGTTGGTGACAGGGTCTACCTCTCCACTCGTCACATCAAGCTCCGCACCGACTCCAAGAAACTGTTACCCCGCTTCATTGCCCCCCAGAAGATCATCAAACGGATTAACCCTGTCACCCTCTGGCTCCAGCTGCCTTCCTCTCTCAGGATCCATCTCGTTTTCCATATGTCTCAGTGTAAACCTGTCTTCTTTTCCCCTCTGTCTCCCCAGGCTCCTGCTCCTCCTCCGCCTCGGATCATTGACGGTGGTCCTGTGTATACCATCTGGTGGATCCTGGACTCACGACGCCACGGCCGTGGCACCCAGTACCTCATCGACTGGGAAGGCTACAGTCTGGAAGAACAGTCCTGAGTTCCCGCTTCATCTTCAACCCATCGCTCATCCAGGACTACCGTCGTCGGGTATCCTCCCAGCCTGGGCCATCTGGGGATGGTCCTGGAGGGGGGGTACAGTCACATGCACCAGATCACATGACGTCAATCGGCTTCGGAAATGACTCGCCTCTAAGGTATATAAACAGGAAGTAAACGTTCCTCTGCACACAGCCATTGGAGTTTCTGCTCAATCCCGTGTCAACTCTCCTCATCAGTACCGTGAGTACTCTGGTTCATAAGAACTGTCTTTATTTACCTTTCTGTGTGCATGTGAGAACGTAGGTTCCTTGGTGGGAATCTCTACTCCTCTTCGAGAGCATTCTCAGATTAAACTGCATGATTATCCGGCTCCCTCGTGTGTATCCGCGACTGGGCTCTTCCATCATGCCACAACTGGGCAACTTTCAGTCATTCGTGTCTTCCTCCGTGACACTAACACTGTAAGATTCACTATTATCTATAAAAATTGAAGAAACAACATTACATGTATTTAGAAGCCTGCATTTTGTACATCAGACTACATGTACACTACTTAAGGACAGCCCCCAAATGTAGGGCCTACACAGGGGGAAAATAGTTTATTATTAATTCAATGTACTATTAATATATTGTCTTCCCCTGAGCTCCACTTACAATATTTTGGGTTTTATCCACCAAAATTATTCGTGATTCATTTCTACAGACCTTTTTCTAATTTGTCTTTATCTCTTAGAGTGAAATAGACTGAACATTACTGTTCCTCAAAGACTGATCTGTGTAAGTTCTCTGTTCTGATTGTCTGAGCCGGAAAGCAGTCAAGAACTAAGTACTTTATCATGAATGGGCGGAGCTAAATGGTGGTAGGCTGGTATGGGTTAATATATTATTCAACCCGATCTCACGAGTTTTCGTGCAGCCATCACGAAATACAATGTAATCAAAATACATGCTGCAGTCACAATTTAGGCCTTTTTTGTGCTAGGACAACGCTTCACTTTTTCGTGCTAGGACAGCACTTCACAACCCTATTTTAATGCGCAGTGCATTATCTGTGCTAACTGGTGACTGTTAGGGTTAGGTTTAGGGTTAAGGTTAGGGTTAGGGTTAGGGTTAGGGTAAGAGTTAGGGACTTTCCCCGTCTCAATGCATTTCAACCTGTTTCAACCGCTTTGCAAACAAAAACGATAAGGAATCAACTCATACTCATTATTTCTCTCCTACTGTCCCTCAGTCACCAGTTAGCTCAGATACTTGCGGTGTTTCGCACTGTGCATTAAAATACATAGAGTAGTGAAGCTTTGTCCTAGCACAAAAAAGTGAAGCATTGTCCTAGCACAAAAAAATCCTAAATCGTGATCGCACAAAATCGTAATGATTACATTGTATATCATGATGGCTGCAAGAAAACTCATGAGATCGGGCTCTGTTATTATATATTATTTTGGAGCTTGGTTTCCAAATATAGAATATGGAAAACTGAAAAACTAATGGAGGCACAATACAGGGCGTCCAATCATAAAAGAGCTCGTTTGCATTTCTTTACAGCTGGATCAAAACCTTGCATCTCCATATCTGTACAGATGCCTTTAATATTGTCTCAAGATTTTATAATTAAATAGACCAATAGAAATGCTCCAACCTTTTGTGAGAAACAAGCCTTTTTTAAATAAACAAACCTTTTCTGAGAAACAAACAGCACCAAGTTAAAGGAAGAGTAATATTTAGCCTGTTTCATTCTAAGGTATGAAGAGAGGTAAGAAAATGGTCATGAATTATGGCTGTTTTTTGTTCATAAAATCGCATACACACACACACACACATAAATATACACCCCCGCACACATATAATTTTGTTCCTGTATATTTTTATTACCTTACTTTACCCTTCCCGAATTTTTCTTTAAATTAATTTAGTTAAAAGATCACTTTATTGCACAGCTTAGAGGTCGACTGTATGTGACAAATAAAGAATCTTGAATCTTGAAATGGACAAAAGCTGTAGCATTTGGGTCCTTCAAGGTAACTGCCAGGAGTTTCCAGCTATTGAAAATCCCATTGTGAAGGAAGATGATCATGAATACATTACAGACATCTCCAAGGCCTCGGCATATAAGTGCAGATACAGGATCTGCGCTTATGATGAATTGATCGGTGTAAACAGGAGAATAGTCTGATCCTGTACCTGCTCTCTGGCACGAAGGCTGTTGATGAACAGAGGCCACACTGGCTGAGCTCCTAATACTTCACCGTTATTAAGAGATGGCTAGGAGGACAACTAACATAACGAATATTGACAGGTTTCCTGATGCTTTTCCCTGTTCATCAGCCACCGGTACGCTTGCTGCCCCAGCCTTAACACACAATGGGGGCTTGTCGGGAAATCCACCGGATCTAATAGAGACCATTGGACCTTTGCTGCCAAGCCACATATGAGAAATATGAGTCAATGCCAGCGGTCGAGGGGCTTCGAAAAGAGCCCCATCATTACATTTCCTTAGTACTTAGAAATTAAAAAAATATTTAAACAGTCTACAGCCGTTTTTTATTGTCCTACACGCTCGCTGTTTGCTGCTCTTTCTCTTGGCGCATCACCGCTTGGCCGCTCTCCAGACCCTCACCCTCTTGTCGGTGGAGACTATCCTGAAAGTTCTCCCAGGTTCAAAGATCTTTTTTTTTTCTCTTTGATTCTAAAACATAAAATAAAAGAAATTTGTTATTTATGGGTATTTGTGTGTGACGTCAGTTTTTTTTATTTTTATTATTACATGTTTTTAAATTACAAAAACTTTGGTTCTATATGACATAGAAACACCAAGCAAGGCTTAGCATGAGGTCTGACACCTCAAGCATCAACACAAACTGGGGGAACTTCCATTTAAGGGGCTGTTTTGTCGTATCAAGATTCAAGATTCAAGAATCTTCATTTGTCACATGCATAGTTGTGCAGTGAAATGTATCCTGAACCGCTCCTTTTTTGACTGTGCTAACATTATAAAAATGAGTACAATTTTAAATAAAACACAAATCTGAACATTTCTAAAACACAAATCTAAAAAAAAGTAAAACAGCTTAAATAGGGAGCAGCACAAGTTAGAGGTATGACGACTATTCACCATTTGTTGCGCTTCTGGCACGGTTTTGTGCAGCTTGTGTTCTAAGGGATAAAATATGACTTATTTTTATACACAGCGGCTACCTTCTGATGTACGTACAGTTTGCCATCCTCTTGAATTTTCACCAGGGTTCATTTTCTGATCAGAGGGGGTTTCTCAGCCTGCAGTGACACTAACGTGCCTATTGTCGACTGCACTAAATGTTGTTTTGTCCGGTTGTCTTGTTGCTCTTGTGTTTTTCTAGCACTCTCCTTCATTCAGTCGACTCTGTTCCTGTTTTTATGTTGCACCATGGTCCTGGAGGCACATTGTTTGGTTTCACTGTCTGCTGTGTGTATTTGGTTGAAATGACAATAAACTTACTTGACTTGACTTGACTTGACTTGACACCCACACCAGCACCACACACACTACTATGTCACTGCCGTGCTGAGAACGGTCCATCACCCAAATAACATCTGGACATAGTGTTATAGTGGAGGTAGGTGTTTCTAATAAAGTGGCAAGTCCAGTCATGTTTGTTCTATTTTTAAACACATTAACAGAATGATTTGAAAATGATGTGAAATTATCCATACACTGATTTACCTGATTCACATATGAACATCACCATTATCACATGAATATAACACAACTCAATGTTCTCCTTCAGTCACTTACATTTAGAAACTATTGTGTTTTAGTCATATAGATGTTTAAATGAAGTAAAATCTCTTTTTTCAGTTTAATGTTTTCAATTTAATTAAAATTAAATTAAATAGAAATTTGGAAAGGCTAAACTAAGGTAATAAAAATATACAGAAAAAAAGTACATTTCAACTAAACAAATATTACAAACGTTACAAACAGAAGCAAGATCTGGACTTTGGGGTGCCGTTTGCACTTTTACAAATGGCGCCTCTAAGTGTGGTATTTAAATCTAGCACTTTTATAAAGGGCAACTCTAAATTTGGGATTTAAAAGTAGCAATTTTACAAACGGCGACTCTAAGTGTAGGATTTAAATGTAGCACTTTTACAAACGGCGACTCTAAATGTGGGATTTAAATCTAGCACTTAGAGCGGAGATATATATTTTCCACATTTAGAGTGCGAGATATATTTTCCACATTCAGAGTGCAAGAAATATTTTTCATATTTAACATTTTAATTTAAGATCATCTAAGGCAAATCCTCCATGTTGGTGAGGGAATATCACAGCATGCAGTCCAGCCCCCTTCTAAGTAAAAGCCAATTGTAATCACAGGGCGTGGCCAATCAGCATATCTTCTAAACATTTAGATATATTTATATTTAAGGTTTAACATTTAGATTTAACATTTATATATATGTTTAACATTTACATTTAACATTTAACATTTATGCAGCAAGAAAATGTACCAAAACATAACAGTTTTTTTTACACACTTAGCTCTAAATGTGTGAAAATTGCACTAAAATTGCGCTAAATGATGAAAAAATGATACCTCTAAATTTGTGTTTTTACAAACGGCACCCCATGCTGGACAGTGTGCAAAATGTAATAGAATAGAATCTCTGTGCTGCATAGTTTTACTGGCTACACAGTAACAAAAAAGGACACAGACCTCGTAGGCAATGCACAATGAAGGAAAACAGGGGAACTCCCTCTCTGCTACTTCCTCTCCACCTTCAGGGTCATGCGGAGTACCTTCCTCCATCTCAGTACCATCTTCCACCAACATCCAGAGCGTGGATCTGCAAATCGACTGGAGCAGTGGCCCTTCACCTGCTGCTCTGACAGCGTGACGGATGAAGGCCATGAACTGCCACCTCTTTAATGGGTTTGTCCAAATGTTTTATGAAATCGAGATAAAATTCAATCAAGCCTCTAACAGCCAAGTCTCCGAAAAGGGGGGCAAGAGAGGTGAGAATAGGAGAGAGAGAGAGAAAGGGAAGGGGACAATGAGTGTGTGAGTGAAAGAAAGGCCGAGAACAAAGAATGAAATAGGGGGAAGTGCATTTTGATTTATTTTCTGAATGGAAGCTGCTAGATGAGGCGTCACTCGACTGTAGTTCATGGTTAAATGCGAGTGTGTTTGTGTGTGTGTGTGTGTGTGTGTGTGTGTGTTCAACCAGGTTTACCTTCATCTCCACTTTTTTTATTACTGCAGCTGCTGGAGAGAGGCTCAGTGTACTGATTGAGCACTGAAAAACAGGTCAGAAAACTGGTGTGTCTAAAAACATCCATACTTGAGTGCTTTGAGGTACTTTTTTTAGATTTGTTTTCTTTTATAGGTTTTCCTCACAATCATCTACTATGAAAACAACTAACAGAACTGAAACATTTATCTTTTATCTTAACTAAAATTAATTCCTTTCAATGCAATAAAATGCATATATTTGCATAAAATATCAAAAAGTATTTCTGATATTGATGAGTTGATGAGTTGATCAGTCAATCAAAACTAGTTAATCAGTCAATTCAAAAAGATGCTGATGGGTCATTATTAGCAATATAAAAAAGACACACAAGACTGTTGACAGGTGAGCCTAGTAGAAGAATTTCAGCCTCAGGCTGAGATCTTCTGCCCACAGAGGGTCACAATCCTGTCTGATGTAAACTGCAGAGTAAAATCACCACACATTTCAGAATCTTCCCTGCAGAGACCTTTAGAGGTGCAGGGGCTCAAATATATATGCACATATTTTTTCATACTTGTAATGCTTATCTGAATATATTTCCTTCTAAATATGTTTTTATTACTTAGTTCTAGACTTTCAATTTCCATTTAATTTATTGTAACATCTCACAGACGTTTCAGGGACACATTTCAATATTGTGTATGTGACAAACAAAGAATCTTCGATCCTGAATCTTGAATGTCTGTGCACCAGTTTAATCAGTGAGATGGGAAACAAATCACTATTATGCTAAAAACTTGACTTAAAATGCTAAAATATTATCAGTTATTTTCTCTAAATAAGGACTATCCCCCCCATGTTTTTAGTTGTGCCCAAATCCATGCCTTTTCTAGCAACCGCATCACATACTACCACCAGCACTGGAAATTGGAATGGGTGTACATCACCTGAAACTCTAACACATCTTATCAAACTGCCACTAACGCTGCGTCATTAGATAGTGGGTCAAAACATTAACTTTTAATGTAAAAAAAGAATGATATACTTGTTATCTCAAAATAATTACATAAATTTGCATAGAAATAGCACATACACTTTTCCCTATACGTTCTCAGCAGCTTTTAGTTGAACAGTTGTTTTTTTCTTTCTTTCTCCTCCTCGATTGATTTTTTTCTTTGAGAAACGCTAATTGTATTTTAATAGGTTCTTTAATTGCATATAAATTGCTTATATTGAACAAGCATTGATGGTTATATTCAGATCAGATTGAACTCTAATTAAAAGCTAATTGCCCATAAATTAGAGGAGCATATTGGCTTTTGCTATTGCAGACAAACAAACAGAGGTTGTTGTGGAGACAACACTGACCTAGGGTCACACACTCACACACACACAGAGACACACACACACGATCTGGAAATCACCTAAAGCTGCATTACCACTGAGTAAAAGCTTCTGGAGAACATCAGAGTCATTTTCTCATTTTTCTTTCTTATCTTGTCTTGTATGTGTGGGTACGTGTGTGTTTGTGTGTGTGTGTGTGTGTGTACGCGCTTCAGGAGGATAAAACAGATTTTGCATTTTCAGATCCATACATTGTGATGTTTCGAGTGCTAAGACACTGCTGATACACAGAGGGAGATGGGCTTCAGTGTTTTCCCCGTCATTAAATATATGTGCTGTACAGTTATGGATGAGATGATTCTTAGTGGGAGGGGGTTTTGTCCTCATTGTCCTCAGTATCTCATAAACCCACATGCCACCTAGCTTCAATGGTGGTAGTCAATTCAAACAATAATTCTCTGTTTTAAATTTCTCATTCAAAATTTTTTTTTTCATATGTAAAGATGCATTAAATTCAGATCCCTAGAGAGACAGCATGTACTGTTGGTATAAGTTGTGTGATAGGTTGATTGTTTTGACCAAAAAAACTTTAAAGCATTAGAATCAGAATCAGAAAAACGTACTGATTCTGGAGGAAACCGTTTATGTTATGACACAGACACACAGAGACACAAAGACAAGAACAATATCAAAAGTTTAAATAAACCCCATACAAGCTCTGTGTAAAACCTCAATATGTAATACACTGATACATACACAAATGTGTATATATTTGTATATAAATGTGTATACATAAGTAACTTACAGTGAATTACTAATCGCACAGATGGTAGTTAGGTAGTAAAGATTAGTTGTATATAAGTAATATTGACAGTAGTGATATTCACTTGGTAAGACTAATAATATTTATTTAATCATATAAACTATAAAATAATAATAATAATAATAATAATAATAATAATAATAATAATAATAATAATAATACACATAGTAAGACTATTGCACATATTAAGAAATTGCACCCAATAAGAACATTGCACAACACTGGATATGCAGCACATCAATCCCTTGGAAATAAATGACCTGATTATAAATGAACTAATATATGACAAAAACACTTGCTCAACATAAAAATAGAGAGAAAATTAAACATGGTGTAACCCAACTGAAATAAAGGGCACGACCAACGAGTGTGTCATTTAAAGGTGTAATTGCACATCATTTCCTGAAGGGGGCATTGTACATGTCCTGGTTTATATGCAGACTCTATATTCAGTTTCTAATTGAAAATATGCAGTGAACTGACTTAACATTGTTAGCATGAAATGCTAAAGACAAATCCTAAATACTTAAGAAATTCCTATGTTTCAGTGCTTATCACCTGTTCTTTTATCAAAATTCCAGCTGTGAGTGTGACAGAGGCGTTCTTTATCAAAACTGTTGGAGGAATGAGAATGTTGTTTAACTTTTCCAGTGTTCTTTGGTACACATTGTATTATTGTGCCAGTATTGTAAATATTCACTAATGCTAATTTTTAAGCTAATAAGCGAATCACTAGCTTGTTCAGTGTAGCAGATAATACAATGTTGCAGTATCAAAAAAGTGTAGTGCTTAACTCTGTTTTGTTAGGCACTCAGTTTGTCTGTTCACTTTATGTTTTAACACACTTTTATGGTTTATAGTACAGTTGCACAGTATGGACAGAAGTATTGGGACACACCTGTTTTTCAGGGTTTGGGCTAGGCCCCTTACTTTCCAGGGAAGGGCAATCTTAGTGCTTCAGCATACCAAGACATCTTGGACCCAGTTTGGGGAAGAAACTTGACCTCAACCCCATCCAACACCTTTGGGATGAACTGGAACGGAAATTGTGAGCAAGACCGTCTCATCCAATATCAGTGTCTGAAATTATAAATGCTCTACAGAATGAATGGACACAAATTCCAAACTCCAAAATTTTGTGGAAAGCCTTCTAAGAGGTGTGGAAACTGTTATAGCTGCAAAGGGGGACCAACTCCATGCTAAAGTCTATGTGAAGTCTTTGAATGCAGTGTGATTAAAGTCCCTGTTGGTGTAATGGTTAAGCGCCCCAATACTTTCGTCTATATGGTGTACGTTGTGACTGAACTGGTTTCGCTTACAAAAATCTATATGTTAAATGAATTAATAGTGAGATACTTCAATTCATATTCATGTCAATGTGGAAACATTAACATATAAAAGAATATTTAAAAATGGAATAAGGGATGTTACAGGTTTAAAAGTAAAAAATTGAGAGAAAAATAATAATTCATATATCAATGTTAAACTGTTGTGATATATGGTAATTCATCTTGTAATCAAAGTATATCATTAGTTACTGATTATACATTATAAGCTGTTCTAAATGAAGGAAAGAAGGTTTTGTGTTCTACCGAAACAGAAATAGAATAGATAAATATTTACTCTGCACTATTTGTGTACATTGGCTTTCAAACCGCTAGATAGAATCTGAAGGATTGTGTGGCAAATAATCCCACAAAAAAAACAGACATAGCTCAGATTTGCCACTATTTTACCATATTCGATATTCCATACAGACAGTCAGATGACATGTGGGTTCACCGGTGGGTTAGGATAGTGAATAATATGACTGTTTGTGTTATTGACATGTGACTCCTGGTTCTATTCGCCACCGTAGTAAGTTTTTCTTCAATTAACCATTTCACACCAAACTCACTCTGAAGGACTGTTTACAAATACTGAATTATGGGGGAATTTTTTTGGGGGGGTTGGAACTCAAGAACCCAACCAAGAACCCCAAGAGAACTCAAGAACCCAACCTGTTTTTAGAACCAACACCTTTTTCTAAAAGCAAAGGATTGCTGTTATGTTTTTTGTATTGAGGTTTTTTGTATTTATATGATATATAGTGTTTGTATAGGAAAAATATGCTGCCCAGATAAATAGACTCAAAAAGAAAGAGCACTGAATCATTTATTGCTCTGCACTATTTATGTACATTGGTTTTTGAACTGCCATATAGAATCTGGAGAATTCTGTGATGGCGAAAAATCCCCCAAAGAAAACTGGTACAGTTCAGATTTGCTACTATTTTACTATCATTATCATTTCATATAAACACCCAGACACGTGTAGGTTCACTTTTTGGTCTGGAAAGTAAATAAACTAGCTGTATTTGTGTTGCAGATGTTAATTCGGAAATACCAATGCATAATCAAATGTAAAATGCTCTTTGGGCCAGATCTACAATTTGGTGGTAAAAATCAGAGAGAACACTGTTTCTCCTGTCCTCCTGATATGATGCAGCACTCTGGCAGCTTATGCATCAATGTGCATCATTTGACACACTGCCAGCCTCAGCCATTGATCTGTAATGTGTGTGTGTGTGTGTGTGTTGATATGGTGTGTCATTTCTTGTGATAGAAGTGGTCTAAAAAAAAAATGAGGGAGAATAAGAAGAACAGAGGAGGAGAGGAGGACACGCAACCTTTTCACTTTGCCTTTACTTTTTCTTTTTCCCTCTCTTTCAGAAACGTCACTCAGCCAACTGAGATCTTTCTTCTAAACTCGGAAGCACTAGTCCGTATCAGGGCCTTGACTTTCCCCATGCATCGCAAAACACCAGCTGTCAGTCAAAGTCTGCTGATGATCTCTATGTACAACACATACACACACACACACACACGCACACGCGAATACACTCACTCATCAGCATGGTTTGGAGGTGGATTTCAATGCTGGCCTCAAAAGCAGTTCAGTCCGGCTGAAACTTTGT
>JBBPCX010067765.1:0-12901 GCA_037974365.1 Hydrocynus forskahlii | reverse complement strand
TTTCAAAATTATTCTACAGTGTAGCCAGTAATAAAAACAAAAGAAATCATTGAATGAGAAGGTGTGTCCAAACTTTTGACTGGTACTGTATCTCTCTCTCTCTATATATATATATATATAATTTTCATACGGAGTTGGTCCCCTTTGCAGCTGCTAGAATGGTTCCGTCCTCCATGCTCTGGACTTGTTTTTCTGTAAGAAACTGGGTAAGACGTGAATGTTCTGCAGAGGCAAATAGTTTTTATATTTTATTTGGTTACATTAATGTTTAAGATTTAAAATAAATATTTGAACTGTGTAACTGTGTTAAAGGGAACACTGCTGTTAAAAAGCTCCTTATTTGTTTAAAGCGTAAACCAAATGTTTTTACACTTCTGTTCATATAGCAGTACTGTAAAAGTAAAGGTGCACAATACACTACTTTTAATTATTTAATTTTGCTTATAACCGTGTGATTAAACGCTATTAACATTTTTATAATTGCCCAGCATTAATATATATATATATATATATATATATATATACATACTAACTATATAGACCGGTAGTGTATGTATTTTGTTATGACACTGAGGTTAAGTGTATTATTTTCATCTCTGCCTATGCCAGCTATCAGCCAAAGCTGACAGCTTTCATGAGCAAGGTTTTTAAAGCAGTCAGATGGTCCTTCAGCACTCTTAAACGTTTTGTACAGCTTGTGAAACTACACAGACCTAAACCACATTCATCAGTTGAAACAGCTAACATGGGCTGAAGGCTGATCTTGAAAGATAGTCCAGTACAGATCCAGAAGAATGGCGAGATCAACAGAAGAGGGTGTCTGAGATGTGGATTGCTTAGTGATGCATCACTTTTCAAAGGCAGGCCTGCAGTACATGCTCAATACAAAATAAGGGTATATGTGTATGTTTGTAAACCCCAGGTTTTCAGAAATTGTAACGGCTGTAGCTGTATTGCAACAGGTTTATATTCTGCGATGTATCTTTTTACGCCATATGCGATATTATTCTTCCATTTTACACACTTAATAGTTTCATTAATGATTTGGTTCTTCAAAAAACAATTGTGACTTCTGTCCTGGTAGAGTTATACATTAGTACTGGCTTTAAAATATGCCTCTCAATTTGTTTGACTGTACACAAAACATATCAAGATCCCCAGTTCTCCCTTTTTCCCCCACAGTTCAAAACGTGAGCCTTTTTTCATCAGGAGTTCAATACGATGTGTTTGCCATGATAGACTCTATTTGACATGACCAGTGAAGTGAATACTGTAGGTATTTGAGGTATGCATGTATTTTTTGATAAAGGAGCTTATGCTCACCGAATATCTGAGGACATTTCTCCATATTGCATACCAGTCAGTCATTGTGAACTATCCCCAGATAGCTTCTGGTGT
The DNA here is from genome assembly GCA_037974365.1 of Hydrocynus forskahlii. Lineage (NCBI taxonomy): Eukaryota > Metazoa > Chordata > Actinopteri > Characiformes > Alestidae > Hydrocynus > Hydrocynus forskahlii. The sequence continues at coordinate 11,503 of JBBPCX010067765.1, read as the reverse complement.
GCACTGTCATCTCTAAATATTTGAAAGCCAAGGCAGATGTGAAATTCAGAAATTAATGTTTATTTAACATCTCAGCTCCCTATGTGCTGGCAGGAATTTCACACAGGCCCAAAGATATCTCATTAAATCAGAGTATGCCCAAACCTTGCAGGTGTGTGTATGTGTGTGTGTGTGTGTGTGCGCGCTTTGTGCATGTTTGTTTTTGTGCAAATGTGCATGTCTGTTTGTATGTGTGTGTGTGCAAATATGTGCATTCTCACATTTTGATTGAAGGCGGTTATATCTAAGCTATATAATTATGAGCACGAATTAAATATATATCAGCGTTTTAGCATTTAAACCCCAGTCACTTCAAGGCTAATAATCCATCCCAATAATTCACTGTAGTGATCTTTTTTTGCACCTATGAAACTTTAATTAGTGACCTCACCCTCCATCTGAAAGCAATTTTCCTTGGCCAACAAGCTTCAAAACACCACCAATTATGTCTGAAATGAACTTGATTTAATGAATGTTAATTAGATGCTCTAAGAAACCTGTTTAGCTTGTGGGTAATCCTGCTATTGTCATATGAATATGGAAAGCATCACCGGCGCTAAATACCAAGTATAAACTTCACCTTAAGCATCATGTCCGTTCTAGTGCTAAGAATAATAAACGGTGTTATAAGCTGTGGGAGCTGCACCATGGTATATCGCTTCAGGTCATGGGTTCAAATTCTGTAATGCAGTAAAGGTGAGAAATTTTAAGTCAGAGGCCTAACAGTGGGAAACAATGTCCATGACCTTCTCCAGTCTTCTTCCATTGCACCTGTGGTTAGACCACATCCAGCAAGCTTCTCAAGCTGCCCAGAAAAAGATTTATCTTTCCCTCTAAGGACTTGTATTTAGATCTCTTCAGAGATGGGTTTACAGGATTCTAATCGACACCAAAAAGCTGAAGAACATGGTGATAGCTGGACCAGTTACTTTCCACTCATAGAATTCTGTAGGAATATTTGGGAACAATTTATCTGAATACGTTTATGAAGTCAAAGACGCATGAGTTATGAAGTGAACAAATGTCCACCACTTTAGCATAAGAGCCCTTCTGTTAGTGCAGTGTCAATTACTGCATAAAATATCTTAAGCTCATTGTCTCATTCAGTGCTTGCGTGCGTATGAATGTCGATTCAGGATTAGCAAGATGACAACAGATCATTTATAAGATATCATGGAACGATAGAGTTGTAGACAGAACAAATGGTAATCCTCTCTTTTGTAGTCCCCTGAGTGCAAAAACCAAGTAAGTAAATTCCAGGTAACCAAGTACGAACTCCAAAGTACTAAGTAATTATTCTGTGTTCGTGTGATGTCAGTTCCAACACTGGGTAAGAGGATGGTAAGTTCTTGGACAGTTTTATTAAAGTAAAGTGGTACCTTATAGTCCTGCAGGAACACACCACAGCACAGCACAGCAGGTTGAAATCTTTCTCGGCATTTAACCCATTCACCAACTGAAGCAGTGGGGAGCCATTGGCGCGCCGCAAGGGGAGCAGCTTGTGGGGATTGTACCTTGTTCAAGGGTACCTCAGTGGTGCCACTGGCAGTCCTGGGATTCAAACCCAGGACCTTCTGCTCACAGGGGCAGCGCCCTAACCACTAGACCACCAGCTGCCCTGAAAGTAATATCTAACATTTACACTGTGAGGTACTCAAACCTGAGAAAGAAAACAGTAACATTACAATGTTAACCCTCCTATTGTGTTCCGGCCAAATCTGACCGATTTTCAAATTTTCTCTCTAGAAAATGCAGTTTATTTCATCGGTCTGTTGTGCGGCTCCATGACTTTGTTTACACAAGGTACAGGAATGCATAAAAAAATGTTTGACTATTACATTTGTATTACATTTCGTGTGTTTTATTGAACTGAGGAACACTCATATTGTTCCCGGCTAAAAACGACCAGCCATTAGAAATGAATTAGTAAGACTACAATTAGTGTATAAAAAAGAGTTTAAGAACATTCTCACACCCAACCATGCTGGTGCCTTTGAGCACACACACATATAAACACACACATATACCCACACACTCACACACACACACACACACACACACACACACTTTATGTCACCCTTTCCCCCACAGGAACGTATCTCCTTTTCAATTTTTACTCCATGAGAACCACACCTGTTCATACAAATAAAATGATAAATTTCTGAAGAAACTTTGAGATTGGCCTGCCACCCAAAATCTCCATAGCAACCACTTCCTTCACCGGAGCAACCATCTTGTTTACCTTTGCAACCACATAGAAACTCCCCAGCCAGTCCTACACCCTCACAACCACCTGGACACTACATTGCAACAACCTCCGACACCATAGCAACCACCTTTTATATCATAGCAACCATCTGGAAACTCCCTAGCAACCACCTCCTACGCCGCACCAAGCACCAAGCAACACTCTAGCAACCACTTTGTATATCAGAATCAGAAAACTGTATTGATCCCGGAGGAAATTGCTTTGACCCAGATACCATAGTAACCACCTAAAAACTCCCTAGCAACCACCTCATCCACCATAATAACTGCCTAGAAGCTACTTAGCAACCAAATTGTATCCGAAGGCAACCATCTGGAAACTTCTTTAGAGATTACTCTGTCAGGTTGCCTCTGTACCTGTAAAGTAAAATAAAGTAAATCAGCCCCTTATAATCATGCGTGAACAAATGTGAAATTCTTTCCCTGCATTTAACCCTTTAGCCAAGTGAAGCAGCTGGCAGCCAGGAACATGCATGCGGACTCAAACCCAGGACCTTCCAATCAAAGGGACTGATCCCTAATCACCAGGCCACCAGCTGTAAATGTCCTCTTTGTAATTTCGCCAGGCCCTTTTGATGTGCTGGGTATGAGCTCCACTCCCAGGATGAACAAAACGAGGCTTGTGATTGACTTGATAGTGGATAGTGGATACAGCCCTGCGGAGCCAATCTGCACCCCAAGAATCTCTAATTATATGAGAACCAGATCTTACATACTTCCTTATAATTGACAGCAAGCACCTCTTAGGTCGATTTTTCACAAGTTTTAATACGACTAGTGGAGCCCTTCACCTCCGGCATACCAAAAATTCTCCTTCACCAGGTCTGTCCTTGCCTTCCACGTCCATACAAAAAAAACAAAACAACAGAAAAACCCATCAGTAATTCCATAAACGTGATAAGAGCCAGGTATGTATTTTTCAACAAACTGTTTAAACAATATTTACCTTTTTAGCGCCCTTATCTATTGCAACAAAAGCTCTCTGTCCTCCAGTTCTCATTTTCCTTCTTCTTCTGTATCGCCTCATTGCTCAGCCACATAATTATTGCAGATGTGTAGTAACCCTGGTCAAGGATTTGCTGCTCCGACAAACAACTTCCGCTATCATATCAATATGTCTCTTCCACAAACCCTGAGTCAGACACTGTTAAAGATGTAATAATGTTAAACACTGTGGAATATGAACTTATGCTTCCCTTTCTCGATGGCCAGTCTCAGCACAATATAGTTATAGGGGCTGCTCACTTTTGACAAGAAGGTACAGCTGTTCACTACAATGTAAATCAGGTTTTAAGGACTTAGACGATGTGTAATGGGATTCATTTTAAATTGTGGATTGTTTATGAACATGTCAGACAAGGCAAGCCTATAGTTATTGTCTTTTTCTCTCTCTCTTTCTGTCTCTCTCTCTCTCTTGCTCTCTCTCTCTCTCTCTCTCTTGCTCTCTCTTTCTCTATTCCTCTCTCTCTCTCTCTCTCCCTCTTGCTCTCTCTTTCTCTAGTCCTCTATCTCTCTCTCTCTCTCTCTCTTGCTCTCTCTTTCTCTATCTGTGTCTCTCTCTCTATCTCTCTCCCTCTCTTTCTTGCTCTTTATTTCTCTCTTTCTCTGTTTTTAGTGGCTGCTCTTACACAAGTAGGACCAAATGGATCTTCAACCATTCATGAACTTCATGAGGAGACCAAATGGCTCAGGGATGTTCCAAGGCTCCTGAAGAAATCATCTCTTAAAAGATGAGAATCTTCTACTAAAGAAGACGGGAACTTCCTTTGTGAGCAACTCCACAAGAAAGGCCATGGTAGTACGTCTAAGTCTGTCCAAGGTATTACAAAAATACAACCATGCCAGGTAAAATATTTTGGTATAGTTCACACAACTGTATAAACTAATGTTTTAGAGTTGGAACATATGGGTTTTGTTGCACATTGTGGAATAATATGGAGATTTTGTGGCGTGCGGCCCGGGGAACAGCCGCCACCCACTGGCTGGAAGGCCAAAATGTAAACCCAGAAACACACACAGAGACACCTGAGTGAGAGCACAGTGGATACTTTATTACACAAAAGGCATATCAGAGTCCAGAAAGCACAAACAGAGAACAACCACCACGTAGGGCTGATATCTTAACAGGGGCTCTCTACCTCCCTCTGTCTCTCCTCCTTTCCTCTCCAGTCCTCTCCTTCCCTCTTCTCGTCCTCCTCTCTCTTTACTCTGTCATAGAGCCCGTGTTTTAAAGAGTCCTGGCTCCTCCCTAAACTCAGCACTCCTGGCTCTCGTAAAGGGAGGAGCCCCCTAGCTCAGTCCTGCGGGTCTGTACGGGTGGTCCGCCCCCTCGCCTCACAATGTTTAACTTTGAGGCACGCTATCAGTCAAAAGTTCAGTAATAATTCACGCAGTCTGGAATGAAATATTACTTCACTGCACATCAAAGATATTTGAAATCATTAGAGCTTTGATTTGAAAATGATGAAGGAGCTTTGATGATGAAGTATTTTGGAAACATGAAATGATGAACAATACCATGATGCCTATTAAGAATCATTTTCGAACTTTTGCAAATTTTCTTTTTAATAAACAAAATTCTGATGTTCAGCTTTGGACATCGTTTTGTCCGGTTCAGATGAAGATGGTCCCAAACGCAGAGGCAAACATGCAGCAAGATTTATGCTATAAAGCAGCAGATAACAAAAAAAAAAAACACAGATACTGGCAAAGGCAGTCCGATACAAAGCAGTTCTGAATTGCCATAGCAAAGAGACGAGTCCAGGAGTGCAGTCCCAACAGTCAACAGTCACTCCAGAAATGCAAATCTAAATCAGCAAACACAACAAAAGGGGCGAGACAGGAATCAAAGCTGAGAAACACAGGCAGGGATTCACAAATCAGGTAAGTCAAATAACAAGATGCAAAATACACTCAGTATGCAAGGATAGTCCATGGCACTACTTTGCAAATCTGAATGCGGAAGTCGGAGGTGTTTATGTCCATTAATTATCTAGGCATTGCTGGAAAGAGGGGTGGAGTCTTGGGGTTAGCGTTCTGATGGGATCTGACAAGTTATATTTCTCCTTTATTTTCAGTTTCCTAATTGTTCATACTTGTGAGGTTACACAAGGCTTAATATAATAATTTTAATAACATTCTAATTGCATACATTTCTCTGTAGTGCCGTGGGTTTTCCTTTATTGACAAAAGCATTATTGAAAACTTTAAACTTTTGAACAGGGATTTCCGACTTTTGAGTCATTGTGTGTACTGTGTATAGGAAAAGTTGTCACTCTGGTTTTAAGACATCTCACTATTTATAATGGTTATCATTTTGAAGAAACATGTGTTTTTGTTCATTTGTTTCTCTGTCAGCTCTTCGTTGGTGCAGATGCTCTTAAACAGAACCTCACTTTTTGTCGTCTTTTTTCTTCAGTACATAATGTCAGATCTAACGTATGGCTGCAGAGCTACGTTCACTGTATTCTCTGATCAGAGAGCTGTGTTTTGTATGAATCTTTTTTATTTTGTTCTTTTGCTTACAGAATCATTGACTTGTAGTAATTTAGATATATATGGTTTCTTTGGTGTTCTGTGGTCAAGTCACCAGAGGATGCATTACATTGATAGGAGTCACTCCTGAAAGAATTTAGTGAACACTGCCTGAGTTCCAAGATGATGAAACACTAAATAATTTTGCCCAAAGATGCAAAGCCTCGACCAGAAACAGAGCTCAAACAGAAAATCATTGAGCCGAAAAAAGGTCAGAACTCCTGTCAATAAAACAAAAGTTTCATAAAAGAAAACTAAAAATCTTTTTGAGCAATTCCCTTCCTGCTAAGCATAGGACTGCATGAAAAAAGAAGCAAAAGAAGAGCAAAAGAAGTATAACATTGATTAGTTCTGTTCACAATATCTGTAGTTCAACACTGCAATATTACTATTTTCATACTTTGATCATAGTATTAATGTTTTAAATTACTTTTGGAACCCATGTTGTTTAAACTTACCTGGTCAAATGTAATGTTGTGATGTGATGGACATTATTATGGTTAAAGAAAATGACAATGACAGTCCTGTAAGAGACACAATGCTGTTTGTTTGTTTTTTGTTTCCTGAAATGAACAGTAAGGACCCAGTTAAACCACAGCAAGAATCATTGCTTTCTTTTACACTCCAGTTACTGGTTTGTTAAGCGGAAAGACATTAGTTAGTTATACTAAAGTCTAGACTAAGATTCATTTCTTTCTTTTACAGTCCAGATTCTGTTTTGTTTCTAGGTTATACAGCTCCAGAAAAAATAAGAGATCACTGCAAAACATTTCAGGTTCTCAGGTTTTATCGTTTATAGGTGCAAGTATAAAACTAAACAGCTTTGCTTTAGTTTTGAAGAACTGCTGACAATATTTCTCCTACTTTCCAAATAAAAATATTGTTCTTTAAAGCGTAATTTTAAAGGAAATGACAAAACATCAAAATAAGAGAAATGATGCAGTGTTTACAGAACATGAATAATTCAAAGACAACAAATCTCTTGTTCACTCTTTAACAAAATGGCAATAATTACCTTTGACGTACGTCTAGTAGTGTTCAGCATCCAACTGGTCACATTGCGAGAGGAGAGTGTTGATTACAGTAGTGTTTTTATATTTTTCCTCATTAAATAAGGTTTGATTCAGGTGATCACTAATCAGTACCTTATAAAGCAGAATGAGGTGCTTGTGTAGGAATTTAACAGACACTGGCATGGAATGGTTGCCATACTCATAGAGATGCTAATTTAAAAATAGCTGTAGACAGTAGCATATTATTTAAGAGTCTCGGGTTTTGCATAATCTACTGTAATATGAACAGTGTACAGGTACATTTACTATGAAATTCTTACTTGTCTGCCTTCTTGTAGATTGTAACAGGCAACAGACTATTGAAAATACAATAGTCTGTTCAAACCTGAGCTCATACTGACAACATGCTATTTGTTTTTTGTCAGTCTAAGTTAATAGATTATGACGTGCAAATATATATTCCTCTAATAATAGGAAAATATCCCAAAGCTGAAAAAAATAGTTAAGTCTTTGGGCGTTTCCAATTAATGTTCTGCTTAAAGAAATGTAATTTTCTTGAGAAATTTAATGTGAAAATGTTTTAATTACCAGCTACTTACTCTGAAAGGTTATCCAGATCTCAGATATTTACTATGTTCCGTTTCCTTATTGGGCGCTTTAGCAGAATCGTTTAAGACAGCTCTAGCACATGCCATCCTCTTACTCAACCCAGTTATGGCTATTTGGAGCTTTCACCATGCAAAGACCCACCGAATACTAACAACCTGTAATATTTCAGTGTCAATAAAGAAGATGTTCTAGGTACTTAGCATCTTGTTTCCCAGAATAATTATTAGCACCTTGCAGTTTGAGCTTCACACTTACTCACTTAATACTTAGAACCTGTTAGACATTTCAATGTAACTGAATCAGACTTGCAAATGTACTTAACACCTTGTTGCTGAAAGGAACTTTGGAGTTTGTATCTGACACTTACCATGTTACCCAAAAAAACTCAATCATTTTTTTATATAAGGACCCTTATATCGGTGCAATGGCCTTCATAAAACATCTTATATTATCTCATCCAGTGCTTGTGCTAAAGATATGAAGCCATGCCTACAACATTATTCTGTTCTCTTCTGAAAGTAACGAGTGTTATTTTAGATCAAAAAGTGTCTTTTTACATCATAACAGGGCCAATCTGAAGAATCAAACAACAGCTCTAGTTATACCAATGGAATAATAATAATATTTTTCTTTTGTTGAATCATCCAGAAAGTTGTCCATTCTGAGAGTTATTATCGCAAACATTATTGCTGACAGAGTGCTTCATGGAAAAGGACCACTTTCTTGCTTTCAAAACATGAGTCACTTGTCCAAACACATGGAATGAGTGTCGAGATTTAAGTAGAGGAAGCTGTGGATTAGCCTTGCTATTCATTTCAGAGGAGCCCAGCCTGACTGCACTTGAGGCACAGCGAAGGAGGATGACATTCTGGCACCAAGAGATGGTGCAAGCAGCATGATCATTTGAAACCAGCAGTGCCAAAGGTTTCATGTGACTGAATGCATAGAGATGGAAACGAGACTCTTGCTAGACCTGTGATTATTTCTGCCTGAGTGAATCATAGGAAGAAAAAAAGAGGAGATCTTTAGAAGAAAAAAAAAAGATACCCTGTGTTATATGGCAAAAACACTTCAATAGGGAACTCCAGGTTTCTTTCCTTTTATAATTATTTTATATATTTATTTTTTGTCATTATGTACAAGAGCGCTCCCTTCCCAGCTTCTCACTCCAGTAGTAAAAGACTGTAGCTCAGAGTGGGGCATTGCTTTGGTTTTGGTTTTGTGGCGGGTTGAGGGACTTTATTACATTGTGTATAATTGCACAGATAGTAGGTTTACATGTTTGACATGACCATAGTGTGAATGTTTAATGGAAAATTGTCTTTTAGTAATCCATTAGTCAGTTGCTTTTCAGTTACTTATTCCATTATTCAGTTACATTTCAGTTACGTTTTCCAATATTCAGTTACAGTTATTTTCAAATGCTCTTATTTATACATGTCTGACTCTGTGTGGTTTCTTACATTATGGTCATTGTAGGTTCCACTAAGAGAGTCAGCTTGTAGAAAAAACATGTTACACTGTGCAATTTGAAAATGAAATCCGTTACTTTTCTAAAAAAGATATCTTAGTTAGAAACCAAGGTTTTTTGTTTTGTATTATTTAAAAAAAATTTTAAACCCATATAAAAACCCTTTCAACACCATTAGACACTGAACCGCTTAAACCTCACTATTAGTGAGGTTTAACTATTAAACCTCACTATTCATTTTAAAATGTAAAACAAAATGATTCTTTCCTCTCCCCCAATGGTTGACTGGTTGAGCTCCACTTTGCAAGACTTTCTGGAGAGCAGGTTATGGCACAAGTGTCCTGGTTATGAAGTTCTTCTTTTTGCGCTGGCTGCAAAGATATAGGCCAGCTGGAAATATGACCTATAGTTCAGCAAAATTAAGTGATACCATTTAACTCTAGACTAAAGAACATGGCCAGTGTTACAGCAATATGATTTTCAATATTGTAAAATTACAGTAAATTGTCTGATAGCCAAGTACTGTCTATTTATAGTATTTTACTAGCAACTAAGTTGTCCATATTTAAAGTGTATGGTTTACATGCAACACTGAATGACAGTTATTTATTTCTCCTGAAAAATGCCCTTTAGTAACAGCTGGAACTATCATTGTATTATATATTATGCGCTAAGAGCTTTATACAGGATTTCTGGGTGCATCCCAATAACTTGCATAATTTCATGCTGACTTAGGGTATCATTTGTGATTGCTGTCCCCATGGTAAACAAAAGCAGTGCTGCTTCATCAGACCGTAAGAGACAAAATTCTTCAAGTTTTGATAATATCATCGCTTGTCCTCAACCGGTTAGAAGAAGCAAAACCAATTTTTTACATGACAACAACCCTCAGCTTCCTAATCATATAAAAAGAAACAGGTTGCGTAATTGAAGAAACAATGAAATGGCCCTTGAATGTCTTATCATCATGAAGGGATCAGGTGTGCATTCAAACTGAAATGACAGACAAGCATCTCAAAGCCTAGTGACATTTGAGGAACCTTTGATTTTGTGGCAACAAGGTTTGCTGGTGTTTTCATTGCACCCCAGGGGAGATCTTCTGTCAGTGAGTCATACAAGGTACAGTTTGTTCCACAGACGTTTCTGTAATGGCATTGTTGTGTATTGTGTCACCATAAATGCTATTATTTCAGTCTGTTGAGGTGTTGCATGCTTGACCTAAAGACACTGGTAATCTTTTTGTTGATATTTTGGTAGGAATGTGGATTGTTTTTTTCATGAATTTGACATGAAATGGCTTGTATTGCTGCCCTCACACAAGGTCAGATAAGGCTGGGTAAGACTGTGTAGCATGCTACAAATTTATTATAACGTGAATGCTGTAAGTGTTTATAAGTAGGGCTTAACATGTGCCAAAGAAGGCTGGGTACTGGCTCCTCTGGCACCTATTGGATCAGGCACCTGTTGTAGTGGTGCTTCATTATTCTATCAATTGCATTAATGCAGCAATAGAGATGTAGTAAGAAAAATCTTAATTTTCTCAGTATACATCACATAAAACATATAACATGACAAACACAGCAGACACAATTTCACTTTAAATTCCTTTTTAGGTAAGCAGCGACAGACATGCTAATCAAAACAACAAGATTCGAACATTCAGTGCTTAAAGCCCTCACCCTCAAGACCCTCCCATTCGTTATCCTTAAGATCCAACATTATGAGGAAACTTCACATTGAGCTGCGTCTCTCGTGTACATTTTTACTGGTCTTTTATTTGATCTGTTACCTCTCCCACCCCTATCGATCTGCCCAGTCCATCACTACAAATTACACCATAAGTAGTCAAAAGTATTTGCAATTACATTCATATGCCTTGTAAAGCATTATATAGTGTCAAATGTTGGGACAAAAACTTTTAAAATACTTTTCATTTCATAATTGACATAATAATATAATAACTTCATTACATAAAAACACCATCTATCCTTTATAGTGTGAATATTTCATAAAGAATAGACCAATGAAATGTTCCAAAGTTACATAGGGACATATAATAATATCCTTTTATAAGTTAAGAATGTTTTTTTTTTTCGATAGATGGTTAGTATCATAGGCAGCATTAAATATAATAGGTAAACTTTGTTTATGCATCTAGTAAATACTGGAAGCTGCATGGGAAGTCACCACAAATGTTAATGCCGCAGTTCATTATCCATCCATCCATTTTCTACCCCTTTGTCCCGCACTGGATCCCAGCTGCAACAGGCGAAGGCGGGGTACACCCTGGACAGTCGCCAGCACGTCGCAGGGCCACATACAGACACAGACAACCATTCACGCTCACAGTCACACCTAGGGGCAATTTAGTGTGCTTCCCAATGCATGCACGTTTTCAGCGGTGGGAGGAAACTAGAGCTCCCGGAGGAAACCCACGAAGTCACGGGGAGAACCTGCAAACTCCACACAGAAAGACCATGCGCTAACCCGGTAGTCAAACCCAGGACCTTCTTGCTGTGAGGCAATAGCGCTAACCCCTGCGCCACCGTGCCACCCACAGTTCATTATA
>JBBPCX010067764.1:0-12901 GCA_037974365.1 Hydrocynus forskahlii | reverse complement strand
ATTCTCACGTGTCTTTTAATCTTGTCGCGGTTCCAACTCGAAAAGGAATCATCCTCGTCTTTACACCACATGATGGCCGTGTCAACGTAGACCCCGCGCGTGCTAACCTCACTAAGAACTTTAATCTAGTAATCAACTTTAATCTAGTAATCAACTGGTTAAACGCCAGCAGTAACATTAAACCACGTAAACAAAACCGCTGCCACCAATGTGACCGAGTGTATCGGGTTCGTCTACACTTAAAGATAAGAAAACAAACAATAACCGAGAGCGTCTGAACTGGTCTCAACTTTATTCTTATTTCCCAAAAACTCCACTCCTTGCCTATCTATGGCAAGCCCCGAGGGGAAAAATGCATTACACACACATACATAATGAGTGCCAGTACATTTAGAATTAGTGCAGCCTAACAGCTTGAAATAAAGTCTGTTACATGAGCATAAATGTATTTTTATAGTTCCTTCACGCGAGCCTGAAGAACCAGTGGGTTAATTTTATTTTCTCTGGAAATGCGCCGACACATTATAGAGCTGATCTTGCTGAACGGCTGAAAATTAAGTCTGGATCAGTACCAACGCTCCTTGGCTCAGCTACAAACCTCGGACAAGTAAGTCAACTTAACGCTATATAATTTTGTTGCTTTGCTGTATATGGTTGCCAAGCTTTTTACCTTTAGAATGTGGCTGTAACATTAGCTTTGCAGCTAACAGCCCAGTTAGCAGACTACTGTCGCAAATATAAAGGTAGATAGCATTAGGCATGTGTGTGAATGGTGTGTGAATGGTGTGTGAATACACACATTAACTCGAGTGTTGTACATCGTTGTTATTTGGACAACCGTGCTGCTGTTAGTGTTATGGCGCGCGCGATATCTGCCTTTCCCCTCATTGAAATGACTCTGAGTGAGCACGTCTGCAAACCAGGGTGATCAGATGAGAATGGGTAAAATTTGAGGAGTCTTACAGCAACGGTGCTATAAGCACTGATCTCAACTGCTTGGCTATCAAGGAAATGCCCCAAATCTCTCTACAGACGAAACATTTACCAGCTACCTTGCCCCGCCCCCACCTTCCCTCCTCCTTGCCCCGCCCCCACCGTCCCTCCTCCTTGCCCCGCCTCTCTCCTCATCATTATCATTTAAAGCTACAGACAAAGAAACGGCACGTCCTGGGGAAATCTCATTGTGGGACTGGCTCGAAGTGGTTGTAATTCTGCACCAAGGCTGAATTTTGAAAAGAGACCTCAGATACAGTATTAGGGGACCACTAAGACCCATATTAAAGCATAAAAAATCAGCCTGTCATGGGACCTTTAATACTCACTCAGTCTGCACACAATCTGCACAATCTGTGAACTAACATGGTCAAAGTACAACTGCTGTCTGGATTTAGAGCCGAAGTCCCACAAGGGGGTGAATCATTTAGGTATTGTTAAGTAAATAGTGCATCAATTGGATGCATTATTATTTTTAGGAACACAAAGGTTTGAAATTGAATTAACTAACTAATTCTACCAACATTGCTGAAGACCAAACAGAACAATTTCTCATTATTTTATTACTTTACAGTACCAAAATATTCACCTCCTCGTGGCACTTCTGCTCTGAATCCAGATAGCGGTTGTACTATGATCATGTTATTGCTTCTCAGATCACCACCATACACGGTAGTGTGTGCTCTGGGAAGGTTACTGTATAATCTAACAGGAAATAAAAGGAATTCAATCCTAGGTAAAGTCTGAGAACATGAAAAATATTCGACTCCCATTTGTTTTTTAATTGGGAGTCAGAACAGATTTCATGTTTTTTTTTCCATCAGTCGATGTCAGAATGTGCAAGAAAGTTGATGCTGCACATCACATACACTACATGGACAAAATATTGGGATTCCGGTTAATTACATCCAACAGGAACTTTAATGACAATGCAATGAAATGCATAGACTTTAATATGGAGCTGGACCCCCCTTTACAGCTATAACAGCTTCGACTCTTCTCGAAAAGCTTTCCACAAGATTTTGGGGTTTCTGTGGCAATTAGTGCCCAACTATCACTTACAGCATTTATGAGATAAGGCACTGATGATGGATGTGAAGGCCTGGCTCGCATTCTCTGTTAAAGTTCATCCCAAAGGTGTTGGATGGGGTTGAGGTCAGGACTGTGTGTGGGCCACTCAAGTTCTTCCATACTGAACTCCTCCAGCCATGTCTTTATGGGGCTTACACTGGGTCACAGTCATACTGGAACAGAAAAGGTTCTTCCACAAGCTGTGTTCACAAAGTTGGAAGCATGGCGTTGTTCAAAATGTCTTGCCACGCTGAAGCATTAGGACTGAAGTTCACTGGAAGTAAGGAGTCACCTGAATTTAATAGAGGTGTTTCTCAATATTTTTGTCCATATAGAGTATTACAGATTAAACATGGATAGTTGCACACGTGTCTGAATCCCGAATGACTGTTTGCACGAGCCGTTAGGGCGCAGGAAGAGGCATGAGTTTAGGCCCTATGTAGGGAGTAAGGAGAGATTTGAGATGTACCCTGCCTGCGTCGTTGCTATGGCAACCAATGTTGACACGCGAGCAAGTGCGACCATTACAAACCAGGTTTGTTCTTCTGCTGCTTGAAATATGAACTTTTGAACCTAAAGTGTACATGCAGACTATATAGATATAAACCTGAGTATGCAGATTACATGCAGCTAAATCGATTTGACATGCGAATGCCAATAGGTGGAGCCCCCCCTTCTCTGTATATAGCATATTGAGGTTTTTCTACAGATTATTTTAAATGGATTTTCTCCGCGATCAGAAAGTTTTCAGCTTCTGATACTGATCATCTTCAAGAACGGACTGGTCCTTTGCTGCTAATATACCCCACCCATGAAAAGGGACCATTGTAACAAGATAGTCAATATTCATTACTTCACCTGTTAGTAGATTTACCGTTGTGGCTGATCAGAATATAAGACAGGTGTCAGTTCTACCTCAGATAGCTAAAGCATAATTTTACTTTTCCAGCACCATAAGCCAGGAAGCACCACGTAAAATAAAACCATGCTTAGGTATTCAACTATCTTTGGATACACTGAGTTAGTATGTTCTAAAACTATTTATATATTCTTTTACATATCATTTATTTGTAATACTAATATTCTGAAAATAAGTACACATCCTCTACAGTTGACAAACTTAAATATGACCAAAAACAAACAAACAACAATAAATGCCGCAGTTTTAATTACCTTTTGGATATGTTAAATTCAGCACATAAACAGTAATTGTGCACAGAATATGCAGAAAAATGTCATATTCACATGGAGGATGTGTACTTCTTTTCACTTAAAAAATCAAGAAAATGTGTAATTTAACCAGGGTTATGCAAACCTTTAGACTGTAATATGCTTCATAATGAATCATTTAGATAAAAGAATATTGGAGTATTTTTCCACCTCTTCGGGTTATATGATGAACCTGAAAACACTCCCTATAATTTAGTGTTAGCTGGTATCTGAAATGCTCTGAGAGCACATGAGTACTAAAAGGACTCTAAAAATTGTCCCTTTTAAAGGTAAATTACATTGTGAACACAAAAAGCACTGAGGTCAAAAAGAGGTAACACTCCTAATTAACTTGTACACATATTAAATGAAAGCTGAATTGACCATTAAATTATATAATTTATAAGTCACAATATGATCAAAGGGAAAACAAACTGTTCAGCTTTGTTGAATGTAATGTTTTTTAAAAAGCCTTTCTGAAGATTTTACTGGGTCCAGTTTCATAAAAGCAGTTATTAAGAAATGTTCAGAGTGCACTGTGCACTACCATACTGTGGGATCTCTGCGCTATACACTCTTGGGAAGATCTTTTCTGTTGAGCTAAAAAGCTTTTAGCTGAAGATCTTCACGTTTTTAAGATAATTGATCTTTTGAAAATGTCTGTAAATATCACACCAATGCTAAGGAATTCCTTGCCACACCTCCACATGTCTCTGTAACTGCTGAATGTTCCCCGTGTTCCTTTTTTTAATGTATTGACTATTGTTATAGGCTTAAGGCCTTGCAAATATACACCTTGTGTTTTCAGCCAGGTGGAAGGCTTTAGGAGTCTGTTTTTTTGGTTTTGGTGTATAAATTGCTTATTTTGGATTACAACTCTGTTTTAATCACCTTAAGACTCTTTGTTCTCTGGACTATATCTTTCAGACGATGCTTTGAATTGTGCTCACATTTCTGAGGAGCTGTTCCAGTAGCGAACATGCTTTGGCTGAGAACATTTACACTCTTGCCCATCACACTCTCCTTGATGCAGTTAACCAACAGTGCTCAGGTTTTCTGAGGTTTGTCTGGATGACGTAAAGATGAGGCTTTATGCTGTGTGGTTCTATGGGCTCCCCCCTTTGTGCTTCCTCATGTTGTGTCATGTATATACTTAAAGCAATCGAAAACGTTCAGTTCGTTTACATGGTCGCCAAATAAAAGAATACAGGGCTCAATTTTCAAAAAATGTCAAAACACAGAATTGCTGAGTGTCAAAAGATTCTGCTAATTAGGCAAGGACCAGCTCTGCTGACTAAAGAATGGGTTAGATTCTGGCTAACCGAAGATCTGAAGTCGAGCAGCGAATACTGGAGTGTTAAAAGGGTGAACTGAAACCTGTTCAGTGGTGATGCAGCTTGTAGAACTGTGTTAATGCTGCTGAGCTCCTTTCTCCTATTTGGCAGCACTTATAACCAGTTAGTACAGGTACTGCTACTCTGCTGGTACAAATGAAAAATTAAAACAGCAACGTGACCGATGCTGGAGTAGTTGACATCAAACCTGAAGTGTTTTGAGCTGCTGCCTTCTGGGCTAAGCTAATGTCGTTAGTTAGTGGGCCACATGTGCCACACACTACAGTACAGGCTAGTGTCCGGCTGATGTTAAAATAACCCGTGTTTAAATAACAACTGTGTTTTAGAGCCTGCTGAAGTCACACATACTCAGTAATGTGTGTGTGTAGCTGTTTCTCCTCTTACAGTTAGGTACTTCCTGGTCCCGCTTCAACAGCCGAAACCGAGAACTTACATGCTCTAATTGGGCAAATTATTTGAATGCATGATTTTTTTGCTCTTAAACTTGTGCAGAAATTCAGTGCTGGCTCTCCAACTTCACATCATAACAACTATAATCAGGACGTCCTCTATAGTGACTGGCAAATCGCAAGTTTTCAAGCTGGGTTTTCTGAGTTAACAATCAACTTGAAGGCATCATAGTATCACATCAGATGGAAGAACTGAATCCAGACTCAAGAGTCAGCACCAGCCCAGAATGGCACAGTACAGCTGTGGGAAGCATTTCTGTTCCTTCACCTCACTGGTTAGAATAAGAAATGGCAACAGAAAAGTTGCTTAAAGTTCAGGTTTATTTGATCAGAACGGTCTTATTCTAGTCCTATTATCTCTTTAGTAAAGGAAAGAAATCCAACATATAGAAAAGATGTCTTTTCCGTCTCTGGTATTGTGAAGATCTGCAGTTCTGAATGCTCACACACAGGGGGAGGAGTACTCTACCTCAGACTGGTCACCTGGGTGAAAAATGAAAGAGTAGTATAAAACCATCACCAATACGATTCAAGTAAAAGAAACTGAATCCCACAAACTAGGAAAAATCTTACTTGTTTGGTAGTAATCATAAACTTTGATGACAGCTGGTTTGAGGTTCTTGACTGGGAGTACCTGTTTCATATGTAGCTCATAATTCATAGGAACATCCTTTATGACCTGTTGAACAAAGATCCGAAACTGAACTGTTAAAATGCTCCAGTGCATCTGTTCAGTTTGCTGTAGAAATGGGACTTTCTTTGTGTCTCAGTGCAGATGTGCAAGAATGTTTTCAATTTGATATTCTCAGTTATAATTGTGATCTTAATGACTTGTATACACAGACAGGTCACAAATGAAAGGAAAAACCGATGGAGAAAAATAAGTACAGATGCTTCCATGGAGCTGTGGCATTTATGAATGCTAAGCAGGCCCAGTTGAACTTTGTATTGGGATAACAAGAGAAAAAGAAAATCTAGGTGCCTTTGAAAGAAGGTTTATTATTGGAAAGAGAATGGCAGGAGCTTTGGTCACTAAGACTCTTCATCTGGCTAGTGTTTCAATATGAACAGTGACTAAAGTGGCACTTGCGTCTAATGGGAAGACATAAAAGTGAATAAGCTTGGATTGAAAGCGCATGTTCAGTGATAGTTTGCTTGTACCATCACACAGAAGAGCAACTGCTCCTCCGGCGACTTGCAATCAATACAGGACGTTTTCAGACAGTGTCCACAAGAACAGTATGTTCACATCCACCTGGAGAGGGATATTATTGTAGGACTACGGTGCATAAACTCCTCTGTAAAAAGACAAATGACCAGCTTAGAGTTCATTGGTGTAAAAACTATTCGGTCTTCAGAAAGATCCGGGAGGGCGGTGCGAGCAGACGCCTGTGTGGCGGCCTCTCCATGCGGTTGTTGTCTATTTGATGTTTGTCTCTTGTTTGTTGTAACCTGCACTCTGTTGACTGTTGAATCTTGTATGTTACTACATGTTGCTCCGTGGTCCATAAAGAAACATTGTCTCATCTCACTATGTGCATACACAGCTGGTGACAATAAAATAACCTTAAACCATCTAATCTTAATTTTGAACAAGCACAAGTTTTCTACTTTTTTTATCCAATAAAAAACCTGCAGCCACGTGGCCCTTTGCTGATAGATAGGACTTCCTCTTACCGGGAATTATCATTACAAATCAGTTCAAAGTTATTCGCTCTGATCACCTTCATCCTACCTTTCAAACTTTTCTGTCCTGATGAGTGTGGTGCCAGGGTACTGAATGGTTTCATCAGTGTGAAACCTCTGCAGATCATGTGTTTTGGCCTCTGCAGTCACTAGACATTGGCCTAATAGAACACTGATTTAAGCAGCGCTCGATCACCATCATCAAAAAACCAACGGAGGGAATATCTTTTGGAAGGAAGGTTTTCCATCCCACCAGTGCACTTACGGAAACAAACTGCACTGAAGCAACTCTTGTGGAGGCCTATCACTTTACTATGTTGTTTTTCCCCTATGTGTGTTTTGCAGGATATAAGCACATAAATATAAGTAAACATTAAAACTGTAAAATGTGATGAGAAATTCTTGTTCATAAGAAGAACACAAGTTAGTTTCCTAAATCCAACACTCACCGGGTGGATTTAAATTCCACAATTAGTATCGCTTTATTTGATGTACTGAAGGATGGACAAGCCGAACTAGATACTGAATTGTAAGCTAATACACTGACACACAAAGTCACAATGTATTCGTTTAATGTTTTTGAACAAATAAAATTTAAGACAAATAGCATTATTTTCTCAGATGACTTTTAAACAGCACAGTATATATAATTCAAAATGAGTAAACTCTATTTCTCTCACCTCTTTCATATACATGATAACATGGTCATCTTTGGCATCAACTCGTTCCACAAGTGGTCTGTTTTTTAACTGTGGAAACAAGAGCATTATTTCTCTGCAATCTTTAAAAAAAAAATGTACAGAAAGGATTAAGCAGATTGGAAGAGGATATATTTGTAAATATTTCCAGACTGTAGAAAAACAGATATAACCTGCAATTTGAGAACCTGTGCGAATCCCATTATTTAACCAAAACTAGGTTTTGTTTTTCGAAAATGAGAGAACAAAAACATTTTTCTGGCATGGTATAAAAAAACAAACCTGTGTGTGGGGGGTGTATTACTTACAGAACTGGGATCAGCTGTGAATCCTGATAAGACTTTTATATCCACTATGACCATATTCGTGCTGCTTAGCGGTCCATTATATCTGAAAAAGGGCACAAGTCATTAGGTTTAGTTATTATTCAGCAGAATTCACATTTACAAAATGTACTGTTTTAGCACAGATGGCAGATTGTCAGTTTCAAGCTGTTTGTAGAATGAGCAAAAAATTTTGATAAGCAAGCCACATGGTGGGCGTGCTGTAGGGTTAATAATTCAGGATGTAGTTTTAAGCTTACATAATTAACACTTAATGCTAGAAAATTCAGAACAACGGAATCCTTATGATCTAAAGTTATCATTCTCTAGTTTCCTTGTTTTACATGATTGTATTACTAATACACTCTTACGTGACAGTAAACTTGACAGAAAGAGTGTTCCCAAATGATTGTGTGCAGTTTGCCGTAGCTGTAGCCTTGATGCTTAGTGTACTGCTTTCGGCAGGGGTAGGGATATTGTAGAAAAGTGCCATCTGCAAGTGAGGACGAAACAGATACAACTTTAGAAACAACATATACAGTGTTCTTAACCTGCTTTGTGTACATTTTGTCATTTACAAACAGATCTGCAAAAATGAATCTGCGTGGCTTCCCATAAACTGGATGCAGGGGCATTTTCAGTTCTTCAGAGTAATTTTTCAAGTGTTTTTAGATCCAGTATATGGGGAGCCTGGCTGCATCATTTTCCTCCCATTATACCAAAAATATTACAGCAACAGGGCAAAGTTGCAACACAAGCAAGTCCTCAGAAGTTGTTTACATTTGGAAAGTAGGAGAATGGATTACATTAAAAAATCATTGAAAACTTAATAAATCTCCATTTTCCTACAGAAAACAGGGTTTGGTCTTATGTATCGCTATGCTATGTCACACATGCTGCGACAAATTTAACTGCTCATTCTGTTCCACAGAATATTATAAGCCGATAGCAGCAGGTAAATGTCTATGAAGTTCTGTTTTCCTCCAAATTTATTCTCGTTGTTCCAGTAAAATAATAGTTTATGTGATATGCTCCGTTTAAGTTTGAAGGAAGGTTTTATTAATGCACATATTGTGTAATATGTAAACATAAAGGTCATGTATATGAGTATATGTGTTCAAAACCAAGCTTTTAAGCCTACAGCTTAAAATATAACACAAGAGTAACACAGAACAGTTCAGCCTCATTCAGCAAACACCTAGCCTACCGACCACATACTTTTAGTCTCGCTTATCATGGTCTTAGTTTTCAGAAGAAAATATAGTCTTACTTGTATAGTCTTAGTCTTACTTTTCATGCTTTTAGTTTTCAGAAGAAAATATATTTTATTTCAGTTTTATATCAAAAATGTATCAGAAACCCATCATTAACAATTCAAATGTTGATTAGCCTAAGAGTCTCTAAGGTAAAGAAAAACGTGTCTGTTCATGCTGTTCATGTATATAATAGGTTACATAATTAGCAACTTTGGATTGACTTGGGAGCACCTTCCAGTGTCTGAGTACATTACTGCAAATTCTCTGGTCCATCTGATGCTCAGTAGACCAAAAAAGAGTACATTTACCTGTTCTATAAATTCCGGAAGAATGTCAGCGTTTTCAGTCCCTCAGAATCTAAAGGGACGTTCCTGGACAATGCTGACATTGAACTGAATATTACTGAGCATGAGTGACTATGCCACATCTTGTAACAATGTTGATAAAACTGACCTTCACATTGTTTTTGCAGTCATCCCCAACAACAAACAAATCCTTAACCTAAACACTACTTACTAAATTCTAGTTAAGAGAGGTGGTTTGGAAAAACTGCATGTAATCTGTGTGAATGTTTGACCAGCAAGAGCTATTTGCACTGACCTGCACAGACACGCAGGTGGAGCCCGTCACTAAAATACTGTATTTCCCTGGAACATCCTGCAGAGGTCTCTCCTGGTACAGTAACTTGTTGTTCTGGTCCACGTCGAAGCTGTGACTCTCTTTATCTGCAGACTTTACAGTTACAGTGCTGGAGCCATCTTTGCTGTAGACTTTAGTGGAGTACAGAGCCAGAGCCTGGAGGGCCACCACTGTGTCCTGGTCGAAACACAAAAACAATGAGGAGTTTTTTTTTTCTTTCTAAACTCACCAGACACTTTATTGGGTACATTTTGTAGTACTGCGTAAAGCGGCATTTGGCAGATGCCCTTATCCAGAGTGACTTACAATCTTCGGTTACAGGGACAATCCTCGTGGAGCAACTGAGGGTTAAGTGTTTAGCTTAAGGACACAAGCAGAACAGTAGAAAGTGGGGTTTGAACCCGCAACTTTGTGGCCACTGGGTTCACAGGCAAGAGTTTTACCCACTAGGCTACTACCCACATAGAACCCCTGTTTGCACTGAAGACAGTCTAAATTGTTCATAGCATGAATTCAAGAATGACAACACTATTTTCTCTTTGTATACACAATAAGATTAGTAATAAAAGTTCAAAATAGGACTGCAATTTACATACCTGGGTGGAGGAGAAGCCTCCATAAGGATTCTGTTGTCTCACCAGCCAGGAGACGATCCTGTTAGCATAACCCAGCTCAGCAGCAGTGCCTTCACCTGTAGTGAGAACTGCTAGAAGAACATAGGAGCTGATCTCTACCGCCAATGAGTCTGATTCATCTAACACTGACTGAGACCAGTGAAGAAGACCACCTAAAAACAGAAACAAAAGAGACAAAAATTGGTAATGTCTAATTAGCCATTGTTGAAATAATAAGAAATAAACCACAACTCATATATCTCAAGTTGCATTATGTTTTACCTTCAAAGTTTCATGATGTTACAATTAATCATTTCATACCTCCTGAAATAGCAACACTTTCCAGTTTCTTTAGCAGCTGCCCTCGAGTCTCATGCTCTCCAGCCAGACTGAAAGTGTAGGCCAGCAGGGCAGTGGCGTAGGTGTTTGTCAGGTTACCAATAGAAGACTTTAAGTACAATAATCCATTGCTCACAGCATGATTCTATAACAAAAACACACATTTGGAGAAAGAAGTGTTATTCATATGATCCTGAGAACACCTTAACATGAAGTGAAGTCTGGCGACGGGAGCATCACAGGTTGCTTCTCTGCAAATGGTACTTTACATTACATATCATTAAATGAATAGGGCAATGTACACAGAGATATGTGATGTATCTCCTCAACCGAGACTGAAACTGGGAAGTGTGCCACTACTCTCTCTATTAGACCTGTTCCAATTTTCAGAAAAACTGAAAATTGTGATGCATATTGTGTTTATTGTGAACATGTCTTGTGTATTGTGACTGAGATTTGGATGTTGACCTCAAATCATGAAGATGGGAAGCACATCAACACATAATAATAAAAAAGCAGATGGGAGTACAAGAGAGAACATGCTGATGGTTCTCATCGTTACGACTTGCTGTGTATTCAAAGCCTGGGGGTTGTAAAGCTGTAATTTACACCAGCTGTCTGGTCAGTGTTCTCACCTCGACTGTATGGCCCAGTTCAAGCAATGATGCAGTGATGTAGGCAGTCATGGTCACATCATCATTTACACCACCCTACAATATAACGGAATGTCAGTCAAACTAAAAATCCATTTCTCAGGGCTTCATTGTGTAGTGCTCTTTGTCCGAGTATGTAATTACACACCTTCATTCTGTTGTTGAAGAGTTGTCCCTGTCTTGTAAAACAGCCGTCTGGTCTCTGCCTATTTAACAGCCATAGTTTTGCAGCATCAATGGTCTCTGGGTCAATAAAGATGTACCGCTGTGCTTTGCCAAAGGTCTTCAGGACGAAAGCAGTTAACCTGGTGGTGGAGATATGTATTTGTATATACATTATATGTGCAAAATGGTTTCAAATTCAAGTTTTAGTTTTCTATTCATAATGTCTGTGTCATGATTTTCTGTAAGAAGTTCTCACCATGTATTCCCCTCTCCGCTGCCAAACGCACTGTATGCGCCATCAATGTGCCTGTAGTTCAGCTGTCTCTGATAACCTGTGTAAAGTTATATTTTATCTAGGGCAGTTCAGTATGAAGATGGCTGGCAAATGAAAATGGCTGGCATCATCATGAGAAGATTCCTTAAAAAGAGAAGCTCTCTCACCGCTCTGAAGGAAACCAGTCGCTCTCTCACGGATGGCTCCAGTGAGCTGCCCAGTGTTCTCCAGGTACTGAAGAATGTAGATATTGGGGGCAAGGAGAGCGATGTTTTGTTCTCCACATCCATACGGCATCCTCAACAGTCCATCAATATTCTTTAGTGCACGGCCCAGTATGTCTCCTACAAAAGAACACAATTAAAAAAAATATAATAATAGTTATTTTAATAATCATGACATTAACTTTTTATTCTTATACATTTTTTGAACCTGGTAAAATACATCTGCAGTTCATAGACAATACAAACAACAAGAATAAAAGACCAAGTAATTCAACCATAATATGCATTATTTGAGACAAAAAAGTAGTGTGAAATATATTTTTACATTGCATAAATTAAATTCCAAATGTGTTCAGGCATCTTTTGATTTTTCTTATTTGTTTCAACACTGTTTTCAGCCTTATTCAAAAGAAAATCAGTATTTATTTACTATATTCAGTGCATTTGTTAGAAAATATAGTAGATTTGACTGAAGAGAGAGATTAATAATTATGGGGCTTTTTTTTATAGTGGGCTACAAACTGTCCAAATAAGTGTCTTATTTTAATAGTCCTGTGTAATTTTGAGAGATTTATGGATGTACATAGTTAAAAAAAAAATAGATTAGCCTATAAATGTTTAAGTTATACATGTTGTTGATACACCACACACACGCACATAAACATCAACAGTGCCTCAACTCTCCTGATCCGGACAATCAACTGATTTCCAAGTCATTTATGTATCAAGTGAGTTGAGGGCATTTTTGAAACTGTGTAAGGGAATTGGAATCCAAGAATGGATTGTTGACTAACCGTCATCAAATACATTTTAGATACTTTTTGGACCAGGTCCCTGCATGTTGGTTGAGGTCATTCAGTGTTTTCTGTCTTACCAAGCACTGAAACAGAAGCTCGGGCTGATCCCTCAATCACATCTTCAGGAAGAACCAGCTCCACCTCTTCTGAAACACT
>JBBPCX010067763.1:0-12901 GCA_037974365.1 Hydrocynus forskahlii | reverse complement strand
CTCTCGCTGAGCCTCATTGTGTAATGACATTATGGTTGCAGTTTCAATGGGATCTGAATGCAGGCCTGAGTGATATAGTGGCTCTGCTCTGTTTTAACTGCCAAGTGAACTGTAATTTGGAGCCGCTCTGCCATGGTCGTAACCACATGTTTGCCTGGTTGGTGTGTGAGTTTGGGGGCCAGGCTGCCCTGGGTCTCGCCTACAGACTGGCTTGAGTCACACCGAGCTGTGTTGAACTGCTGTGTTTATTTGTTTTGGATTTGGCTGCAGGGAAGCAGAGACACGGATCTTCTGGTGGTTTTGATCAGTGCGGTGGCTCAACCCTATCCGAAATATTTGATTGACAGCACTAAAATCCCACCTCTTATACAAGGATATTACTTAAGCTCTATCAAAGCAACAAGCATTATTGACTTGCCGTTCAGAGAATAGCAGATAATTAAAAGCCATTCAAAGACACAGTATATGTGTGCCTATACTTGAGTGACACCCAGGCAATGGAAATAGGACCGTTCTATTTCTCTCGAGCATTTTTAGCAAGCCCATATCTCAGTGAATCGGGCTAGAATTAAATTCTGCCTCAATATACTTGACTGTAGTGCATTCAGTTGCATTTAAATGGGCCACTGTAGTCCCAAAAGTCCCATCTGAACGATATTAGTTTGCAAATGACATCTATACCCGAGTCATTTTAGCATCATGATTCGGAACAACCAAACGCTGAGAGGCAATCTTCATATGCGGAACGTCTTCGTGCTGTTCCCTTCATAGTGTAGCATTAGCAATTTTTATTTGCATTTATTTAGCATGAATATAAATCATTTCCTGAGAAGCTGGCCTGGAAAACCCAACTCCAGACGTACTTTTGATTGGCTAAACTGTTCAAAAAGTCATGCAATAACAGATTTAATTACATTTCAAGTTGCACAATTGCACTTACAGTCAATCTGCTTTTTATATGGCCAAGCCTGAGTGTGCACCTCTGACTTTTTGTTTGTTTTGATGACAATAAAAATTCTAAAACATATGATTTTTCTGCAACTGAGCAAATAGCTTCAATCACCATCCACTAGTTTCAAAAGCAAGACTCTTTACAGGATAATAACTTCTTATATAGTATAGATTTCGCAATGTGCCCTTTTCATACGGGCAACAAAATGATCTGCCCGTAAAACAATTGGTAAAATACGTAAAACAAACTTGAAATACACAAAACTTCTAGAAGTAAACCAGTAAACCGGGACCAGTTCTCTGAAGGCGGTTATTCGCAAGGCTTCATGACACATTAACCCTTTATTAGCTGACATGAACATTCATAAAAGCTTATTTCAACAAGCGTCAATTGTCATAAAAGCTACTTTACCTCAGAAGATGCTGATGCCTGCTGGAATAAGCCTTCATTATTGTTTATATAAGCTTATTTGAGGTTTACGAAGCCATGCAAATACTGGCCTTGTGTTTGCCAGTGTTCCAGATTGCTTGGGTTTATTTCAAGATAGTTTTATGTTTATGATAGCTTATGGCAGCTCACACCACCAGTCAAAAGTTTTGGCACATGCTGAAATTTTCTACAGTTACATGGTGCTCACTTAATATTTACTAATAATGCACTCAGTATTCTTTGCTAACAAATGAATGTCTAGTACGTTCACCATTTGAGTCTCTTTATTAGACAGAAAATGTCATTTTTCACTACGGACCTACAATAAGACACCTAATATAACTATAATAATAATCACCAGACAAGTGTTAGATATTTAACAAGCTGTTAAATTTCAGCCAATGGGATGAAACAGTGAATGAGTGCATTTAAAGTTAAAGGACAGTCTAGAATTTGACTTTGCATCACCACACAACCAGTTCATAGGATGTCAGACATGCACTGAAACAGATTCTTTGACATATTTACATATCTTGTTGCTTGCTCAACAACTTTCCAATACTTAACACAAATGAAAATCTGCAGTTTATGAAATAAATGGATAAGTGATTTTAGCATCATGAAGCTCACAAAAATGAGAAATATTTGACATGTTTACAAGATTTAAGACGTTTTCCCTTGGGTAGGTATCATTTTTTGCCAAACCGCCTCTGGTTTCAGTGAACTGGGTGAAAAAAAAAGAAGAAGAAGAAGAAGAAGAAAAAAACAAGACCGAAGTGCACAGCACATGATGTCTTTTTTTAACGCCCTGTGAACTCATCTAACCCACTTCCTGTTGATTTCCTCTTGAACTCGATCTTTTCCCTCAGAGTCCTGGCCCTACTTTTTAGGCTCCTCCCACCGCTGGCTGCTTCCATCGCTGGCCATTGGAGACCTCGGCGGTTCAGCGCTAATTAGCAAGCAACTCTACACATCTCCACCCACTTCCCGGCGGTTTCTTCCGCTGCTTTGCCGCCAGCCATCCCATCTCCCCCCATGCATTATGCAGGAGATTGACTCGCTGTCCAATTAATAATTATTGGCAAACAGAGCAGGGGTGGAATTAGCAGAGCGTTTCAGATTTATCTCCATGATGACTGTTGAGGAAACAAAAAAATTACAAAAAAACAAAAACAAGTATTAAAAGAATAATGAGCTGTTTTGTCAGCGTTTCAGAAGCATGCGCCATTGCGCCATGATCCATCGCGAAGATCCACACCTCCTTCCCCTCTTTTGCTCAAGAAGCGTTTAATGAAGAATTTATGCTAATGGTGCATGTGTGCCTTAACCGATGGATGTCTGTTTAATACATAATTAAACTGAACAAACAGGAATTGTTTGAACAGTGCTTAGGAGGCCAGAGTCTGTATTACAGCACACGGGCCCCCGTTCAGACGGGTGGGATGCGGTGAGTAACAGTTGGCCGCTAGAAAAAAAACAACAACTAAAAACTATCCGTGAGACAGCAGGAACAGAAAGCGTGATGCGCCTAATTACATACCTCCAATTACAGCTGCTAATAAACAACCATGGTGTAAAAGTCTGGAGAAACTGTGAGTCATAGAAATAACCTGACTTCACCCGCTGGCTCGTATCTCCATTCTGATAATTGCTGTGGCTTTAATTGATATTTTGAAAGCTGGGCTTTCATGTAATTCTCAATCAAGACATCAGCATGGGAACACACACATTTTTTTTGCCTTTTTTTTAACACGCCACCTATTCAGGACTAGAGTGATGTTGTCACATGCTTTTTGTCACGAATTGTGGTCACATTAAAGCCCTGAAATCACTGCACTCACATTTTCATGACTGAAAACAATTCAGTTTCCTTATAAAATTGAGGATGAAATTTGAATGAAGAACAACGAGGACTGGCACAATCTACTATTAAAGTTGGAGTTCGAAGGGGCTGATGTATGTGAATGAATGTGCTAGACCTGGTTGTTGATTGGAACTGGCTTAATACTATAAATAATGCAGTTACATCGAATATATTAACAGAATGAATAGAATGTCACATTTTTCCACTGTGATATATTTCAGTGTATTGTTACAGCCTCAGTCAATGGTAAAATACTGATAATGGGTCAGAATCCTAAGAGCCTTAATGCGTGAGCCCTGTTCACAGTCAATACCTTCTGTTCTAGCATGGTTATAGTTAATAATCTGTCACAAATGACTGCTTTCAAACTGTAATAAGGTGTGAAAACCTCACGACACCTTACTTTTCTCTTCTACTCTTTCTTACACATCTGTACTAACTGTACAAGGGAGAGCCCAATTGTCCTTACAGTATTTAGAAAAGAAATCAGAGTAGATGTCATTTAAAAGGCATGTCGGTTTCCCTGCCTTCCGTCTGAACACGACGCAGGAAGTCATGCTTGATTAAAATGATTTATTAATTATTTATTCACTGATTTATGAATGAGCTTTCAGTCTCTGAATAAGAATCATTAAGATTTGGGTGCCGCTCTCTGTTCTCTTTAATCATTAGTTTCATGTTAGATGATTTGATAGATTGCTCGTCCAGTTTATAGCAGTGTAAAGGTCACATTCATAGAATACAGCTGACGCAGGCTGTGCACAAATTACGCATACAATGCGTACTGCTGTGTGTGATTCACTCTGTGAGGCACATACACACACATTAACATATGACTACCATGTCTATGTAACTTCTATGCTGGGAATAATCTGCGATTCATATAATACCTGTTCTCTGGTGGTCCTGTGGGGGGTCCAGACAATCGATGAAGGGGGTATAGGGGGGCTAATTGGTGGAAGAGAAACAGATGTACTACAGTCTGTACCTATATATATTCGGTCAGTGGAGCTGCTAAAATGGACAAAGAGTTTAGATACAAGGCATAAGTTGTATATAGTCAGTGGATATAGTAGTCAGTGCAATCCAACCCCCTAACTGGGTCGCCCCTCACTGCTATCGAAGTATAAATCCGGGTAAAGGTTAGCATGTGGTTTCTCTTATATAGATAATTTCGTTTTAAACTGTCAATGCTCACTGTGCTAGAATTATAACTGCCAGTACTAATGTGACAGATAACAGACCACGTACCATCAGCAACAACAAAAAAATTCATACAATATACAAAAGTAACCTTCAATAACTGTCTGCCAGTGACAGCAGCCTTGTAATCAGAACACCATGGTAAAATGTAAATGATGTGTGAGGGAATAGTGCCTGTCAACTGCCAAGGTCTTATTGAAAAAAACTATTGTGCAGCAAGGTGAAAGGATTTTCGTTTCTGGTAATGCCGGAGAATTCTAATAGCTCAGTAGATAAAGCTGTAATGGCACAACTCGATCAGCAACGCGGTAACATTTTTAAATCAGAATCAGAATCAGGATCATCGATCCCGGAGGCAATTGCATATGGTGCCACTGCACAGACACTCAGAGACACAAGAACAATAGAAAATATAACAAAGTCCCCAGAAAGGAAAACTCCCCAGAAATATACCCTCAGTAAAAGTGGTGGATATAAATACTATAGATAAATAAATAAAATTGCTACTGAAAAGTATATATATATCACACCTGCACCAGCTTCTCAGGACACACTTGACTCTGAAGATTAAGAACAGCAGGGATCTTCTAAACTTACCTCCAGTCTGTCTGTCCTCATCAGCTTCTGGGCCGCGGCGGCTGCTGCAGCGGGCACGGGGACGTTGGGGCTGCTGGTCACTAGTACAGGGGCGCTGGGGAGGATCTCGGTGGGCACCAGGCCCGGAGACACGGGGCCCAGATATGGGTTAAAAGCTGCTGCGGCTGCTGCCGTGGCGTTGGTAGCCAGGCTGGGTGTGACGGAGAACATGGGCTGCAAATGTATATAAGAGAGTCTGAGATTAGACCTTACTGCAGGTAGAACTACACCTTTTTTTCACTCACAGGCCACTTAACAAACACCTACCTCTAATAAACCGATGCACATTAACTGATGCATAATTAGCTCAGTTTCTGACTGCTGAGCTGCTCTTTTGGATACATTTTGGGAGATGGACCATGCTCAGCATAGCAGTGACAATAAAAAACTCCAAAGTCACTGTGTCTCATACTTTACACCACATTACCATGTTAGTTGAGAATGCTCCACTACCCAAATAATGTCAGTAGTGGGTCTGTGGACAGAAAAACTGACAAGGTATGAGTAGTGTAAAGGGTGTGTGATGAATCATGAATTGTACACTCATATAGAGGAAGTCTAAGATAGATGGAGCTCATGCTTGATGTTTCTAATAAAGCTGCCAGCGGATGTGGTGTATTAGATTATTTCTAATACATACGAGTACATGTAGAAATGTGTGCCTAGCTTGTTCTGATATATACTGTGCAAATATGTTGACTGCCTAGCGCAGCTCAGTGCGTGGGAGCACAGTTTGGGTGATGGAGTGCAAGAAGGCAGTGCTGGGTGCCCGCTAGGTCACAAAGTGCCGTGTTTTGGAGCTCAGGGTGATGTCGTGTTGCTGCAGGCACATAGAGGATGGCTGCACTTTGACCTGCTTCACCAAGGCTCAGAGCAACCGTTTCTAATATAAACCCCTAATACAAAACACGACTGCCGTTTAATACGAATGCTTTTATAGAGAAGTGGTACCTCCGGCACTTGAATATCATTTGCTAAGGATGACGCATAACTCCACAGCCTCATGTGTTTTAGAGAAGTACATAGCGCATAAAGTTAATTAGCTTCTTATATCAAAGGGACCATAAAGCCATACTACTTTAATGAGGAGAGCGCTTTGTCCACCACAGAACGTACCCCGTATGCTCAGTTCAGTTCTATTCAATTCTGTTTCATTAGCATGGCCCTTTTTATGAGAGTGTTCAAATGTATCTTTAACGAAATGTGGGATCTCTAATGAACAGGGCAGCTACCTGGGAACTGAGGAAGATGGAGAACCACATGGTGTAAGTCTGAATTAGAGAGGAACCAAATGCAGTAGGTCTGTAGTGTCCCAATCGCTTGTAGGGTGTTCCTGCTGGATTGAGTGTTAAACCCAGATATTAACCCTTAGAACACAAGTGGCACAGTACATAGTCGTTGTACGGCAAAACAGCTCCTCATGTGGAAGCTCCCCAGGTTTGTGTTGATGCTCGAGGTGTCAGATGTCATGCTGAGCTTTGTTTAGTGCTCCATTGTCCATAAGTGGGTGGGGAAGACCTGCAGAGGGAGGGGGCCCAGAGAGTGGCCGTGAAAGAGCAACAAACACAAATTGCTCCAAACTCAAACACTCTTTTAGACCCAGACCCAGCTGACATTTTCGTCAAAACCAACCAGTCAAACAGTTCCAACAAATCCCAAACTTCTGTCCAAAACTGGCTCGAACTGGCCCAACATCACCACCAATACCAGTGAAATTATCCCATAGCGCCAACTATAGATGTCAGCAGACAATGTTTATATCAAATCTAATGTATGCATATATTATAATCAAATAATAAGCTGTACAAAATCAAGCTTAATGATACTTTAATGAAATAATTAATCAAATGTTCAGCTTTTTAATCACAAAACTGCACATAGAACCTTATATGCAATCAAACGTTACTTTAGGCCAAAGAAATTAAACACAAGTGTCCTTTGGCTGCCACGCCCTCCTGAATCTTCATGCTGTCTTATTTCCCGTGTGTCCATTATCTCACAAGCATGGGCCTGGCGGGTCTCGCTGCTAAGTTTTGTCAACAATACGAGTGTGTGACTCCAGCATGCCATATTAAACTGTGTTAACTGTGTTAACCCCCCCGAGCTGACGTGAGCACTCGTGACCCACAGAATATTTTAAGCTCTAGTTAGAACCACTAAGAAAAGGAGTCCAGAATGTTGCATAGTATCTTTATTCAATGACCCCAAGCGGCTCTGTGGGGTCAGTTACCAGAGCTAACTGACTTTTTAAAAATTATACTTAAATACCTTTAACCATGTAGTTTGATAGAATGCTGTTTCAAAGTAGACTCTACTGCACTAGTTATTTGCGATATGCAGATAAAGGAAGGGTAATAAGGAAGTTATAGCTAATTAACCTCAGCTAACTGCTAACCAAGTCCAATTAAATGACAAAGCCATCATTTACATTTACTGTGAAACTGTACTGGGTATATTGCACAGTGCTGAAATTACATCTCATCAGGGGAGCCCATTGTTCTCTGGGCTGCATCTGATAGTGGAGTCACGGTGACAATAGTGAGACTAACAGGGGGCCTCAAATCAAAGAGAGGAAAGATCATTGAGATGTTGCTGATGACAAGACATGATTTCAGACAGATCACTGTACAAAGGAACAGTTCCTAGCTAACAGTGATGAGATTCAATTACAAGTTGTATAGTGGCTACATGACAAAACCAGCACCTTCATATAGCACAGCAGAGAACCACAGGTTAAAACACTGACTTAATACATAGCATTCCTGCTCTAATCCAAACATTTAACCTTGTTAATATGTTCCATGTCAACCTCACGGTAGGTGTTGCATTGCACAGTAGAAAATGGCCATTAAATGTGAAAGGTAAGTACTGTAAAAGGTGTCAAAAGATGTCTGTAAATCTACACAAATGTACACCTATAAAGTGGATATATAACATGTAAGGCATAAGACATAACTTTAGTTCCAAAGTTAGTGGAAGCACAAAGTCTGCATTTGTAATAAAGAGGTCCTCTGGTGTAAAAAAATACATTCAGCCCATACATTCAGTGTATTTAGCTATGATTTTATGCGTCAGCCTCAAATTGAGCAATATTTATGAGGCTACATGACTTGTATATTAGGCTTTATAGACAATTGACCCAATTCATCTCAATGCAGCTCAGTCAGTATGTATATATATATATATAGCATGTGCTATCATTTGTAACACCTTGGTTACATCGCTGCGTTGCCATTCTGAAGATGGAGAGGAATCATATTGGAAATGCAAGGCTGTCACCGGCTTCTGCAAAATGGGCTCTGTAATCCAGGACATCTTCTCTGAGATGGGGAATTAGCCGGGCCTAATTAGATCACCTTCAGCTGATCACCACGCATGAAATTAAATCCAGCTTCGCCGCATCAAAAAGGGGCCCAGAAGTGGGATAGTGGTGGAGGGCTGGAAGAAAGGAAGAGGTGAGACGAGTTATCGCCTTCTTTTCATCTCTGCGTGCCTTTGTGTTTGTCCTCTTCTTCTCTTTAGTGCCTCTGTCTCGCTGCGTCTGCCTCATCCTGTCTGCCTTCACTCTCTGCGTGTGGTGCAAGCAGAAGAAAAGGCTCCCCCCTGCTCTGTTGCTGGGAGATACATGGCTTCTTTATCCAGCATCTTCTCCCCCCCAGCCGTTCATTGTTTCCTCTGAAGGCGTCCAGTAGGGCCGCGCGTGCCCACGTCTATCAGCCCTGATGAGAACTGATAAGGCCTGACCACAATCTCTCCACAATTTACAGCAACTCCTCACCTCTGTACAGGGAGGGAGAATAAAGGGATGTCCTGAGCAAAGTGTACAGAGGATGGCAAGCGTACACTCTTAAAAAAAGGTGCCTCAAAGGGTCCTTTGAGGGATGTGATCGAAGAACCACATCTAAAAACAAGGTTCACATCCACAAACCTCATTTACCACAACGAGAGCCATTCTTTACAGCTGTCTGTTCTTTAGGGAACCAAACGTAGGACAAATAGATGCTCTGTAAGTGTTACAACCGCTCTTAACAGTTCACATTATTGTCCCAGGCTGAGGGCTGTCCCAATTTTTTCAGTCATGTTTGCAATTATAAATGTTGTAAGATTAGCATGGTAACGGTACCGACATGAACATTTTCACCAATTTACCAAATGGGTCAGTTGGACTGGAATAAAAGTAACCACAACATTAAAAAGGCCAAAAAGATTTCACACAAGGTAATAAAGTTAAACTCGCCTCAGCAAATTCTCCCATCAGCATTTTGAATGATGCCTTTTACTAAAAACAAACTATGCGATCGGACACATCAACACACAACTGGGTGAAACCATTTTCCCTCAGCAAGGAGTTATGATATGAAAATGAGTGAAGAAACTATGAAATAAGAAGTGCATTGTTCACTAGACCTGCTGATGCTATCCCTTCCTAATAAAAATAATACATGATCACAACTAAATAAGACGTATTAATGAGTTAAGAAGTGGCCACGCATGAGGATCTCATTACCACTCCTTAGAGGAAGTCATTTTATTTAATGAGAAAGGAGGTCTTCAGTTGGGCTCCACAGAAAGCTATTTCAATCTCACCAGTTTTCTTTGCAAAAAACTTCTAAACTGAAAGAACAATTGGAAAAATAATAGTCTACATTGAGAATAATTCCCAAATCCACTCATTGTATCACTTTGTTATGATGTCTGCGCTAATCAGCACCCGAACCTTTTAGTTATTCAAACCACTTTTGGACCAAAAGAGTTGCAGTCTGTGCTTTTAACGTTAATTTGGTGTCAGTGCATTATTTAGGCAATACCCGCTCCTCGCACCATGGAGGACACTTTGATGAACATGAAGCCGAAAACTGAAGCTAAATACACCTCAAGGATTAGTGCGTAGCTCTAACGAACCGTTTGTGGGTCATTTTGTTTTTCTTTTTTGATTGAAAAAAATCAGCAAACACCAAACATTATTTGGAAAATCTCAAGAGAAGACAAAGTGTCCCCAAACACTTATTAGGCAGCGGGGACCACCTCCTAAACCAGATTGTGTTTTTTTGCTAGTGCTCATTCTTATAGCATGTCCTTGGTGGAGGCTTGTTTCATGATTCTATGTTATTTGTCCCTGAACCTGGACACGTCTGCTCTTTATAGAAATACTGGCCAGTTTATTTTCAGAGAGAGAAGCTCACAGTAAATCTAATAGCCTGTCAGGTAAAGTAAGCACATACAAGGACATGCACCCACACAATAAACCTAGATAACATTAAGCAGCAATGCAAACAGACACTGTTTTTGAACTGACTTGCCATACTTTATAAACTTTTTTTATCCATCTCATTCCTCTTGTACCTGCCTGGTATGTATTTCTTCTTTTTTTCCATCTCAGGATGAATTCTGAGTTTTCATAGACCCTTGTGTCATAAACTACACCTTATAAACATGAACTTAAAGTGACTGAACATTGGTGTGTTTATATGTGTGGCTCTCCACACCAAAGCAGGCAATGATGCATTATTGCATTTTACGTTTCATAAAATACTGACATCATTAAAGCCAAAGATCACAAAATACTGGGCAGGTTTTATGATGCATATTTATCAGCAATAATCCTGTTATCTGGCCTAAATTAGCTTTTGTATTGCTTGCTATATTCTAAAGCAACCTTTTTCAACTACTGACTACAAAAGCTTCCCTGGGCCACAAGAAAATTTAACCCACTTGATTGTTTTGAACACCCCTCCCAAAAAAATCGTCTTTTGATGGCCTTTCAAGTCTGATAGTTATGACCAAACCTTTGGGGCTTTGATTGGTCAGGTGGGGGGTCAGTTATGATTACATCTAGGGCTATTGTTTATCATCATTATCGTTAACATTAATAATATTCTTCTTTTCCTTCTTCTTCTTCTTCATATTATGCTGATTATTATTATTATTATTATTATTATTATTATTATTATTATTTCTATTAATAGTAGTAGTAGTTGCAGTATTGGCTAATTGTATTATTATTATTATTGTTAGTGGATGTAGCTCCAGATGCTCAGGCCTAACTATGTTATATGTCATGCATTTCAGCAAGCTTGGCCTAAAAATGTATAATATTATGCAAATAATTATCTTACCAATAATATTCATCATATTTTAATTATGATAGATTTAAAGTATGTATGTCTACCACAACAGTAGTACCACCAAGGTCCACTAGGTTGAAAACAAATAGTCTAATTTAAGAAACATTTGGGCTGTTAGAGATATTTGAGCACATTTCTAAGTTGTTGTTATGTTCTAAAGTAATATGTAAAACTCAACTCGTTTAAAAATATTTGATGTAGGTGCAGTGATGTGCCACTTGTTTTAAAACCATTCTAAAATGACCGGGTCAGAGGTCATGAGGAGATAATACAATAAATATGATTTAATATAGCCTCAAATGTATATATTTGTCTTTTGTACGTACCAGACGAAAGAGGATGGTTCACTCTGAGTTGGCTGGTAATTGATGTATTTGGTCCTCTTTGCGCCCACACTTTAAATTGAATCTGGAGTTTGTTTAGAAGTGGACTGAGACAGATCTCCGCAGGGGTCTCGCTTTGCCTACCTGGTGCCCACCAGGGTTCCTCATATATTGTGGTCTCCTATTTCGAGCTGCACAAACAGGACAATCACTCAGGGTTGATTTTACTCAAACCCAGTCTGCTCAGTGTGAACAAGCGCTTAGTTAAAGGTCCAATAGCCAGTTATCATATTTGACTGTTTTTCATTGTATGTTTAATATATAGTACTGTGCAAAAGACTTGAACCACACCTCATTTCTTCATATTTCGCCTCCAAAGACACAGACTTTCTTGTATTTTTAATGTCTTGAGAAACAGTTCTCCAGGCTTCCTGAAGGACAAGTTTTCTTGTTTTCAGTTCAGTCCCTGAACCTGTCCAGTTTCAGAGGAATGTTTTTGCTTGTTAAGACACACAATGACCTACGTATGAATCATTCGAGCAGAGCAAATAACATCTAACTAAAGTCCTGAACCAGTGAAGAACCAGGAGCAGATGATTCCAGATGATCAGGCGGTGATCAGTATACTGGTGGTGCTGAATGCTGAGTGGTTGGAACTCCTTTATCTAGGCTCCTTGTATCATTAGGTGGTTTGCAGCTTGTTGCAATAAAACATTTCTTCCCATTTCTTTCATTTAATCCATAAGACAGTTTGACAGGCAGAAAAGTATTTTTGCACCAACAAGGGCCAGCTCAAGACATTAGCACAGTACTGTTTATTCTCCTGAGTGTTTCGGCATGTCCCTGTTAGAAGATGCTCCAGTGTAGCTAATAGCTAAGATTCCAGTATCGGTCTTGTACAGTGAAAAATAACTGAGTGCATATTTAACTAGTGCTGTTTATTGTTTCTCATATCTGAGTCAGATCGGGTACGATTTCCGCACCGCTAACATGTTGAATAACAGCAGCATTGGAGCTGCCCACACTGAAGCTTAACCTTCACGCACGCACACACACACACACACACACACTGCCACAGGAGTCTTTATGTAACACTAATGAAAATAACGCTCTCCTTACATAATCATGATATACAGAAACTTTCTTTGCTAGGCTGCAGCCTTTTAGCATAACATTCCCATCCCTGAAATGTGATGTGTGGCTTTTATGGTCTTAGAAAATTAAGTGAAAAGTTTACACCAGCTATTACAGCCTGAACGTAGCCACGGAGTAGATGGAGAGAGAGAGAAAGAGAGAGAGAGAGAGAGAGAGAGAGAGAAAGAGTGAGAGAGAGAGAGACACAGACAGATGAGAGAGATAGACAGAGAGG
>JBBPCX010067762.1:0-12902 GCA_037974365.1 Hydrocynus forskahlii | reverse complement strand
AACTGACGAACAAAAAAATTCTTACCTTATCACTCCTAAACACTTTTTGCATAATAATTTGGAACGCAGTGTAGTTTCACTGTGTGCTGTGTGTTTGGCTGAAATTACAATAAACCTACCATTTTAATGAGTTTAGTATTTGTTAGTTATCACAATAGTGGCTCTCTTGATATTGCCAAAGAGCCTCTAAACAATCATTTTAATGGGTACTGTGAGCATCCTGACCAATCACAGAGTCAGATCAGTGATCGCTAACACCAGACACCGTAGTTCTAATGCTTCATTCAACAGAAAACTATGCAGAACAGTAGGAATGTCTTTATCTTTTTGAATCTTAAGCAGCAAGAGCTGGCAAACTGAACTGCTGGCTTCTTTACTACTTACTGAATTCTGTGTATAGGTTAGGCCTTGAAAAGAAAGTGTGCTATGAGAAATCGATGGATATCCCAACATTAAACGTTACACAAAATCAAGCAAGCAATCTGGGCACCTTCTTTGTGTGGTCTTCCTGTGTTTTACATGCGGATCCCAGAAAGTATTTGAGGTTTGCCCGGAGGTGACTTTTCTTGTGCTTTTTTCTGTACTCCACTGCAATGAAAATACACAACAGGAAAATCCATTCAGCAACTGCAGAATCAATCACATGATTAAAAGAACTAACTGGTTAAGGCCTGACTAGGTGAACTGCGTAGGAAAAAAGAATCCCGCCTGTAAATCTGATCCTTAAATATTAAGGATTAGCAAAAGTGATGAGCAGCTGGAAAACATCAAGTGTGTTTACATGCACACAAATAGCTCCAAGAATGTTCTCAATACAGAAAGAGGAGTAAAAAACAAACTTTCCATTCACAGTGCTGTTTCCACGCACACCAACACAGTGTCACTTTATACTCTTTTCATGACGCACCTCAAGTTTACACATGAGTTCCTACTTTTTAAAAATACTGATAGTCTGTCTTTTCATTGGGTTTTTTTGGCAACATGGTCAACACTTTGGATGTGAACCTGTTTTGTCACTATTTATTTCAGTGTTATAAAACTGTCATTGAAAATGTGCCATAAAACGTCATCCAGGCCAATATCAGCCTGGAGCACCTGTTTTAATCCAAGCTTGGGTCAACTGACCTCAATCAGACCATGACAAACTGTGTTTTCTCACATGATCATTTCTAACTTAGATTAGTCTTAGATATACCGAACCACTGCTGCACATGAAAACAGAATCCTCAGTGCTTCAGAAACAGGTTTCAGACACGATGCCTCGCTCACCTAAAGCATTTTTGATCTTCTTGTCTTTGACTGTAGCTTTGCTCTTCGGAGTCCTGCTGGTGGCCTGAAGCTGACGGATCTGCTTCCGAACTCCTTGCTTATTGGAGCTGATCTGATCCATCAAGGACGCTTTCTGGAGATTCTTCTTCTTTTTCTTTTGATTCTTGCCAGCATCTTCAGAAAGAGAGAGAGAGAGATAAAGAGAGAGAAATAATTAGCCTTCCTTGTGCATGTTCTCCCCAAAGACTATATGTCTAAGGATTACTCGTGTGCAAGTGCTCGCGCACACACAGCCTGTGCAATCTCAATAGAAAAGCAATGCTGATAGAATGTCTAATGTCCAAAAATATTGGGACAACCCTTCTAATCAGTGGATTCAACTACTTTAGATATTAATTGCATGCACACAAGCACGCACACACACACACACACACACACACACACACACACACACACACACACACACAGACAGCCTGTACAATCTGAATGGAGAGACAGAATGGGGAGCTCCTGAGACTAAGGTCATCATGCCTGAGGCCAAGCACCAGCTGGAGGGGTATAAAGGCCCCCAGGAAAGGGCCGTGGAACAGTGGAACTGCTAGAGTGATGATGCTCCGTCCACTGCTAAAGTGATGATGTCCAAAAACAGCTAACCATCCACCTGACCTCACTGGTGCCTTTGTGACCGAATGCAATCAAATTCTCACATGTCCCAACATCGAGCCTTCCCTTAAAAATATAGACAGTTACTGTATCAAAGAGGGGCACGTTCTTTATTTACACCCGTAATTTTAGAAGAAACACTGGATGAGCCGGTGTCAGCACACTTTTAAACGTACAGTATCTGTTACACCGCCTCTATAGTTTTTTTTACATTAAGGAACATATACTGAAAACATCCTAGTTGTTTTCAGTAAATAGAGGACAAACATAGACACTATCTCTAACAAACAAGCCATGGATAGTTTAACGTGGTTCTTTAGAAGAGCCAATATCTCCTAAAACACGACCATGCTCTCTCTTAACTGCAGCTTTAACTCTTTTGCTTTTAGCTCTATGCTAAAATTATTTTGGCTCAGACGCCAAAAAAACTGCTTTTTACCTTTCAGGTCGTTGCTCAGGAGCTCCAGTCCCCTCCGTAACACTGAAGCAGACATGGTACAACTTTTATAAGACACCTATTAAACACTTCACGCAGCGAAAATGTGTCAAATCAGGATTTTTACTTATATTTTAGTGGGTTTTGCTCCATCCACAGCACGCATGACCATTTTGTGTTGCGCATTTTAGAACTCGTGCAGGAACTAAGAACTAAGAAGGGAACGGTTCCGCACGTGGCCGGAATCCAGAATTTAATGTGATAAAAAGTTGAGTTTAATATTATTGATCAAATATGGACTCCCAGGTGTGGTGAAATAAATCTATTACATATAACACGGGACTATTTATTAATACTCAGCACTGCAACGTAATTAACTCTCTGTAAATGGGTCATTCAGAAATGTTCAGTTTTAGTCAATAAGTAAGACGTGAAGTATATTTATTAAAAGGCTCCAGTCCTGTAGTCCACGTGTACTGTCCATTACCCACTGATCACGTCACTTTGGTCTGAATCACACGCAGTTTTGGTAAAATACGCAACAAATCAGAAATTTGCTGAGTACAGAATTGAAGGTGGGAATCAGAGTTCTAAGGCTGTTGAGATGGTTTTATTTTATCTTCAATAATAATAATAATAATAATAATAATAATAATAATAACTGGAATACATTTCTGAAAAAGAACACTAATAAAACTATAATAATAATAATAATAATAATAATAATAATAATAACAACAGCAATAATAATATTATTTTTATAATCATCATCATCAGAAAACCTTACTGATCCCAGAGGAATTAGCTTAATACTATATAATAAATAAAAGCTATTGTTGTGTTATTATTAACACAACTATACCATAAGTAGTGTGTCGAGCTGCACAATATAGCGACTGCTAATCATTGTTGCAGTATTTCTGCAATACTGAAATCGCAAAACGTGCACTATGCAAATGAATCAATCACATAGCAATTACAATGTGTAGCAGTAAAATATTTATATGTTGCCTAAATCATGCAGCTCTAATGGTGATCATAACAAAATCATAACAAAAATCTGATGTTTAACCCTTAAATGTGCATAGGGGTATGAATGGGCGGGGCTCAGTTTATTAATTTTTGCAGCTTATTGTCTCTATATATACTGTATAGATGTGGGAAAGAATCATACCATTTGAAACAACACAGAATTTAAGCCATTTAAAGTCCAGAAAATTGATGAAATGGGACCTTTAATATCTAATATTGAAAGGTATAGCAACCACAACATGCTGCAGCAAAATGTCGATACTGATATGTTGCCCATATTGTGCAGCTCTGATAGTGTGCCCAGCAAAAACTACAGGCACGGTTGTCGTGATTATTGTCAGGATGATTGATATTGTTATTGTAGTGCAGTGCAGCGGTGCTGCTAGACATAAAGCTCTCCTGGGACAGAGCCCCCCACCCTCCATTACCCACATCATTTTTCTGAAAGGCTGCTGCATATGAAAGTATGTAGAATATTTCTTCTGTTGGTGGTTAAAACTATGATGCAACACTTTGGAGTGGAAACACCCCACTCTTTTGTCGACATTATCAATCTAAATGAATGCACTGCCAAATGAATTATTTTGTTGCTGAAAGCTGGACGTGACAGCATATCAAAATTGGAAACAGTGTTAGGTGAGTCCTGCCTCCTGATCCTGTACTGCGCTCGGCTCTCAGGGGACGCCCCCCGTGCGCCCCCACCCCGGGCTGGCTCAGGGTGCAGAGGGCATGTGTGTAAAAGATAGAGGAGATATCAGTGTAAGAGAGGTCAGGGCAGGTCTGATCTGGTCTCTGTTCCTCAAAACCTTCTGCTGTGAGGTCTGGTCTGGTGTGTGTTCCTCAGAACCTTCTGCTGAGAGGTCAGGTCTGGTCTGTTCAGGTCCCTGCTCCTAAGAGCCTTCTGCCGAGAGGTCTCGTCAGGTCTCTGCTCCTCAGAACCTTCTGCTGAGAGGTCAGATCAGGTCTGGTCTGGTCTGTGTTCCTCGGGACCGTGTGCTGAGATGTCTCTACAGACCAGAGCTCTGGTGTCCGCGCGCTGGCTCTCCGAGGCTCTGAGGGCACGCGGCTCCACCGTGCGCGTGCTGGACTCCTCGTGGTTCCTGCCGAAGCTGGGCAGAAGCGCCCGGAGCGAGTTCAGGGCGCGCCACATCCCGGGTGCCTCGTTCTTCGACCTGGACCGGTGCAGCGACCGCAGCTCCCCCATGGACCACATGCTGCCCCCGTCCTCCCAGTTCTCCGAGCTCGCGAGCCGCCTGGGGGTGTCCCCCGAGTCGCACGTGGTCGTGTACGACCGCAGCGAGCACGGCGCGTTCTCGTCTCCGCGCGCCTGGTGGATGTTCCGCGTGTTCGGCCACGCGGCCGTGTCCGTGCTGGACGGGGGGCTGCGCGCCTGGACTGGAGACGGACAGCCCCTCGAGGAGGGCCCGGCCAAGAAGCACGAGCCCACGGAGTTCAGCGCCACGCTCAAACGCGAGTGGGTCAAAACCTACGAGGACATCCTGGACAACGTGGAGACCAAGCAGTTTCAGCTGGTGGACGCGAGATCTGCTGGCAGGTTCAGAGGAACCGACCCGGAGCCCAGAGACAGTACGACCCCGTCCCTGCCCCCACATCCCTCAGGCTTCAGTTTCTTTTAAAGCAGGGGTCTCGAAGGATGGTCCACAATTTAGTTTGGTGACCCCCTTGCTCAAACACAGTTTCGAATCATGAGTGTCTGACCTGAGAAGTCAGCAAACAGGACTGGATCCCAGCCCTCCAGGACCCTTCAAGAACCCTGATTTTAAGAGACACTCTGCCTGACGTCTACCGTCCCCCTACAGAGGTGCAGCTCTTGCTAGCGTGTCCTTTCAAATCAGGGGTCTCAAAGGGGTCCTGGGGCCCCAGAGTCCAGTTAGGTCACCTCCTTGCTCAAACACTCGAACTTAACCATGCAATTACCTGAGGTTTTGAATCAGGTGTGTCTGAACTGGAATGTCACTAAACAGGTCTAGATTCCGGGCCTCCAGGACCCCTGATTTAAAGGGACACTGGCTGATGTGAACACTAAAAAAATAGCAACATCTGCTGTAAACATTCCTACTCCCCTCCAGTGGTGCAGCACTCTCAGTAGAGAGATGTTCTAGTTTAAAGAGAAGGAAACCCCCTTCGGATGTCTTGAGGGTGGACTCAAGAGGGTAGACTGTTTAATTTGCCTCTAATACAAAAGGGAAGAGAGCATATTATTAGGCCTGAATTTAGTAGATAAGCAGGGATTTCTTTATCACAGTAGGGAGATACAAAAAAAAGATACAAAAAAAAAAAAGATACAAAACTGCACATTTTGTCAAAGAGTTCAGGCTGAGGGATACAGAATATTACAAAATATGGCAAATATCATATTAGATGTTTAAAAGTATTTTTATAATAGAAAGTCCATTTTAATGAGTGTATAACATGTAAAGACTCAGCCAGTCACCTAGTTTTTGATCATGAAAATCATGAGAATAACCAAATTGAGTAGGTGTTTTTGATCAGAGAACGTCACTAAACTGTACTGGGGTCTGGCTCACACACTCTTAGCTTCGGGTTTTTCCATCAGATCACTGCTGCGTTCAAAACAGGCGCATTTACTTATTACAGAATGGACTATCCTGTTTCACTCAGGACAGTTTTTGCGCGAGTGTGGGACGTTTCGGACAGACTGTGATAGCTGTGCCAGAACAGGATCCATAGACTATACGAGACGCCTCAAAAATGATAATATTTTATCTGAATGACTGTAATTTGGAAAGACCA
The DNA here is from genome assembly GCA_037974365.1 of Hydrocynus forskahlii. Lineage (NCBI taxonomy): Eukaryota > Metazoa > Chordata > Actinopteri > Characiformes > Alestidae > Hydrocynus > Hydrocynus forskahlii. Next base: position 6,727 of record JBBPCX010067762.1, on the reverse strand, counting down.
CAGTGTCAGAGCAAAATTATTCAAATGCATTTGCAACAACAAATGCATTTGAATATAAGTATAAAAAGTGTATGCACCATACGTACCTCTGCAGTGATCAGATCAGACTGCAGGTGTTTCCCATCAATAAGTGAATAAGTTTTTTTCACAGTTTTACATTGAAATAGAGGAGAAAAATGCGGAGAAAGGTGGGGGAGGGGCTGACTGTGTATAAGCAGTTCATGACCAATGTAGACCCTTTATAGGACGTAGGAACATGTTTCAGTTCCATTTTCCTTATTCGCACTTCCTAATTCTTGACTGGATTTAATGTCAATCTGTCACGTCAGTTCAGCTTCTGTTCGTCTCTGCTGTTTCGCTCTGGAGCCAGAACCATTTAGTCCACGGTAAAAGTGCCCCAAAAGAACACTAGTACCTAAAAACAGTTCTTATGCTCTCATATGCTCGATCTACTGAGAAGTTTCACTCCACTTCTGTAGGGAACTCACTACTCAAGGCACTCAGTAGATAAGGAAAGTTGAATTAAGGTCATAAAGGTCAACTTCTTGTTTTTCAGGCCCTTACAGATAAAAGCAAGCATGCAAAGAGTCTGTATCTATTGGATCTTCTTAAGACAAGTCCTGTTGGACCTGTTTCTTGGTCTTATCAGCCTGTGGGTTTGTTCTACCCGCCCTTTGTCTTTGGCTGGGTGAAGTGCTGGTCTGCCTGCTGTGGTTGCATTGCACTGCATGCATACATGCTGTGACACACCAACACAGAGGGTCCAGGGGTCGTATGTGGCAAGCGTTCAGAGGGCTGATTTGGGTCAGCTTTTCTCTTTTAAGCTTCAGTGTGAAAGAAGTGTGCAGTCACAGCAGGTGGAGGTGGTCAGACCTAGATTAAAGTGTGTAAAGTGACCCATTGTCATACGTGAACACACCACGGTGCACAGTGTGAAATTCTTTCTCTGTGTTTAACCCATTTAACCAAGTGAAGCAGCCAGGAACACAGCGCCTGGGGAGCAATGTGTGAGGACGGTACCTTGCCACTAGCAGTCCTGGGATTTGAACCCATGACCTTCTGATCACAGGGCCAACTCCCTGACCTCTAGACCACCGGCTGCCCCGATTACAGTAAAGCGGTCCCTTATAGTCGAACATGAACCCACCACAGCACACAGTGTGAACAATGTGAAATTCTTTCTCTGTATCTAACCCATTACAAAGCAGGGGCTGCCACCAATGAGGGGCGACCGGGGAGCAGTACCTGGCTCAAAGGTACCTCAGTGATAACACGAGCAGTTGGGATTCGAACCCACAACCTTCTGATTGCAGGGGCAACCACTAGGCCACAAGCTGCCCCGTTTACCACTTACTCTGAAGAGCTTTAGTTGGATTGTATTGATTCAGTAGAGTTAAAATGCTATTGTAAGACTTTATATTCGGGGGACCTCAGTTCAGGACAGTTCAGTTTATTCAGCATCATTAAAAGTAAACAGTGTTCCACCCTAGACGTAGTCGATAAGCCAAGATATGGAGTCCAGATTTTACTTCTTTAGTTTAGAAGTAGAGCTGCAAGGGGGGGGGCGTTACTAAAAACACATTACAGTTTATTTTACATGCACAGTAACACTTTGATTTGGTGCAAGTTAAAGGACCAACGGACATTAAAAATAAACAGTTTTCCACCGAAGATGTAGCCGATCGGCCAAGACAGGAGACTGTATTTTAATTTAGAAGTGGAGCTGCCAGGGGAACGTTGATAAAATCACTGGAAGCCAAAAATCACCCAAACCCCCTTCTGTATTTACACCCAGGTCTTCAGGCGGAGCAGACTTCAAAATGTGGTTTAGGGTACAGGATGACGTAATGAAGTGAATGTCATAATGTATCCAAACACTGTGGGCAGCTTTATAGCTTTGAGCATTTTCTTTGTGGCGGATCAGTCCTAGATCAGTCCGCTCCAGCCTGGTGAAGTGTAGTTGTGCAGTTTTATTAATTATTATAATCATTGTATCTCCCAGTAAGTCATACTGGATCCTAATCCATCTGCACCACCTTCATGAAGAACTAGAAACGGTTTGAGCAGTATCTACCCATACTGACCATTTTTTTTGGCAATACCTAACATTTAGGTGCCTATACAATTACTGACTGTGGCTCATGTGTTGGTGCTCCTCCTCCACACCAGCCTTCAGTTGAAAGGAACCACCGTAGGACCACCACAGATAATATTTGGGTGTTGGACCATTCTCAGCACCGCAGTGACTGATATGGCAGTGGTGTGGTGGTGTGTGTGTTGCTGGTATGAGTGTTACAGGCCTGGGTGGGGTTTTTACTGACCACTGAGGGTCTTTAACTGGACACCTGTATTGTGCACCTATAAAGTAGGTGGTTTTTAAAGTGGTCAGTGTGTGGAGGCTGTTGGTGCATGATGAGTGTGTGTGGTTGTGAAATTCATGGATTAAAGTTTTCCGTCATGCTGACGGATTTCCGTCAACAGAGGGCACTAAAGGTCAGTTGTGAGAGGTGGTATGGGCCCGCGACACTGAGCATTTGGGAAAAAAATGCTTTAATCCATGAAAATTATAACTATTTTTTCATGTTTGTGTGTGTCAGACACAGAACCCGGGCACATCCCAGGCTCCATCAACATCCCCTTCACGTCGTTCCTGGCCCCCTCCGGCCTCTTTCTTCCTCCGGACCAGCTGAGGGCGGTGTTCCAGCGGGCTGGCGTGGACCTGCGGCGGCCGCTGTGCGTCACATGCGGCTCGGCCGTCACCGCGGGCCTCGCTGCCCTGGCGGCCCACCAGTGCGGCCACACGGACGTGTCGGTGTACGACGGGGGCTGGATGGAGTGGTACACGCGAGCATCTCCGGAGCTCGTGATCTCAGAAGGACGAGGAAAACACCGGTGATGGATGGAGGAACGGCCTCAGTCAGCAAGAGCTGGACTCACATCTCAATTTCCCTCGGTTCCACCTACAAGGTGATGGTGCTGATCTTTTAGAAGTGAAGTCAACTTTACACAATTTATACCCTAAATGTAGTCGATCACGGGACGCATTTGGTGCCTGAGGTTTACATGCTAAGTTTTGTACTGAAGCCTAGAATCTAATGTAGTTAACAAGTAGTGGGACCTTATAGCAGCTTGTGTTTTGCAAAACAAATGCAAAAATCACTCACTCAGGGTTGAGATGTTAGGGAAGACTCGCTCATGTGGCTTCTGACCATGTATGACATACTGTCATCGATAGAAATGGACCAAATGGACCATTCTCCATAATTTGGTGCAAATGAAAAGATTCACTAGTTATTTTATTGTGATTGTTGGAGAAATAAGGATCTAAACTGTGTCCTGAGTTTCTGTAAATATATTGAGGGAGGAACGTCTCTACAAATGTTCTGATCAACAAATGTTCTGGTACCAGATTAGTGCCGGTTCTCCATACCCATCCCTACTCCTGACAACAGATACGTCTCGACTCTGTCATTAAGTTGAAAAAAACAAACAAACTGTGTTCATTTCATTTTTGGCTAAATTATTCATTTGAGAATCTGGTAAATACAGGTGTGAAGTCATTCCAGTACATGGAAAACCTTAAAACCCACTTTTTTTTACCGAAACCGACTGCTGATTCCTTCTCCTCTGGGTCCTCTGAGCACGGGAGAGAGTGAGGAGCAACTCAAAAGTCCAATTTGTGCAGGGATTAGAACAATAAAGGATAGTTTGTGGATGACGGAGCAGCACGTTCGGCCTCTCGCTGCCTGGGTGGACTTCGACCGTTCCAAAGAACAGAGAGATTAGAGAGCTGATTCCTGTCCCTCAGCTCTCTCTCTTCTTCTCTGCCTCTCTCTGTCTGTGTCTCTCTATCTTGATTGTTTTATCTTCCTCAGCTGTTTTCTGATTAAATTTTCTTTCATTTTATTCAGAAAACTTTAATGTCTTATTGAAACTGAAGGGGTCCAGCCTTGAATTTACTTGTTTTAATTGTACATAATTTCCACATTAATATAATGTATAATGAACACCAGCCAAATGTAAAAGATGTTATTTTTTGCAGAAATTAGTGCAATAAAACCAACTAGTTACTAAATTATGGCACCTGATTCCAACTGCCAAGTAGGGGAAAGTGTTGGTGGTGGTCTAGTGGGGAGGACACTTGCCTCTGGACCAACAGGTCATGGGTTCGAAGCCTACTTTCAGTATCCCACCATTGGGTTCTTGAGCAAGACCCTCAAGCCCAAGCTGCTCCAGGGAGACTGCCCCCTGTATTTAGAGAATGGAAGTTTTGATAAAAGTGTCTGATGAATGCCATAAATGTAAGGAGCAAAAACAATTCTGTCTTAATATCTTGGTTGTTTATTTTTTATTATTTAAATGCTTTTTTTTTACTGATTTCTGGTCGACTGATTTTCATACAGACTTCACCCTTCCACATGAAGCTACATGTAGTTGATTTTTGTCCCAAGGTGATCAAAAATGAGGAAATTTGTGGGGCCATTTGTCCTCTTGGAGACCGATGACTGTAGCTCATTATGACTCTGTGGAGCAGCACCAACTTGTGAATGCACTGAAGCAAAACTACAGTGTTTCAGTTGCCAATATCTACTGAAGTAAAGGTTCAAATGTCACGAAAAGTGACACACTGCATCACTGCCACATTCCTTGAAAGCACACCAAATTTTGGCCACAGGGGGTGCCACAACCGACGCTTCTGAATATCTCGAAAACCGCTTAAGCTTGCTTTTTGAAATTTGGTGTGTTTACACTTCGTTACAGTTGTTCACATCTTCTGAGGTTCCATTTGGCTCGCTCAAGAAAACGGCCACCAATAGCCAGTCAAAATGCTACAGCCGGCACATACCTGAGAGAGTGGCCAGTCTTTATAAAAATGTTTGGTTTATCTTCAGAAGTCCTTAGGACCATTTGAATTACGCAAATGTTGCATCTTACTGCTTGGACCCCGCTGGTTGCCGCTTGCGCTGCAGTGCTCAGATTACACACGGCTATGCTATCTTGATTTCTACTGACTTGGTATCTCAAAATTATGACTTAAGATTTATTGAGGGAGAAAATGGTGAGAATGGGAGCCCATACTGCATAGACCTTCTCTGATGAAAAGTAATTTGATCAAACCACTTACTTAATATGGTTGTAAAAGTCAGTTTTTGCATTTTTTGCATTCCTGAAATCATAAATGTCATATTTGCTGCTTAATTTGGAAATACACACCAGCTGGCACAGTGACGCCCTGGTGTTTGTGAAGCTCTAGCCTGAAGTGCCTCTCATTAAGCCTCTGATGGCTGGACCAGCCCAGAGCGCCTCACACTGCAGGGATGATAACAGGGTTCAGTGTTTTATCTCAGTTGGCGACTTGCACAGGCCTTCAGAGATACCAGCTCCCGAATGGGTGCACCCGGGTAGCACACACACACACACACTCGGCCAAAGCAGCAGTTTTTACACACTTATAAGTTGCACGTCTTTCTCCATGTGATCTTGGATGAGATTTTCTGAATGTATGTCAATGAAAACCATTCCTCTTTTGGAATTAACACTTCCTATTTATTTTATTTTTTCTTTTAAAGGCGACTCTTTGGAATGACAGGTTTTATCTTTGGTTTCTGATCTGAAATCCTCCTTGTCATGGAAACAGAAGCGGATTCCACATTGAGAACCCTTGAATGCAAATGACACACTAAAATACTCAAATGACTAGAAAGTAATGTTGGATCATGAAGTCGGAAAACTCATGGCCACTTTCCTCGACACACATTGGGCCTAAACCTCGCAGGGCATCAGCGGGACTAGATAGCAGAATGAACACACACACCCACACACTGTGTCCTGTGGAGTAGGAATGGTTCATCCAAAAAATGGAATTTACACAATTGTCCATTTTAGATTTACGGCATATTGGCAGATGCTCAGGTGGAAGACTGATTACGTTCATATAAGGTAAAAGTTCTACACCAATTGTGGCTTTTTCCTAGAATCTTGTGAAATCTTTACACATTTCACAATCCTCCTATTTAGAGAAGTGATTCATTGGAAGGTTTTTTGGTAACCGGATGAGGCTCTTCTCTGACGCCATATGAAAAAAAAAACCTTGACACCTCTATTTTAGGTTAATTAAGTCAGATCATGATGTAATTTCCATGGTCCAGTCTTTACCAACTTCAGACCGCACCCATCGACGCTGCGTTATTTAGTCTTTTCCCTGCTCTAGCCCACCTGATTCAGCTCATGAGGGAGTTGATAATTAGCTGGGTGAGCAAAGTGTCTGTCCATGACTGAGAAACACTAGAAATAGTTAAACAAGCATTTTTTCAACAAATTCATGAGTGCTGCCACCACATAGTAACTCGCTGTGTCCACAAGAGGGCGGCAGTGTGTAGTCCAGGCCCGTGACCCTGTGACCTGCAGGGGACTTTCCCAGAAGTTTCGCAGAGCTCTCAGAGTGAGAGAACAGAATGACTTTTAACTCGTATCGATACTCTGACATTTTTCTGAGGAAAGCGATCATGACCAGTGGTGCATTACACCGGCCACTGATGTAAAATTATGTGTAAGATGTGTCAAGTTTCCGGGACTGAGAGAAGACACTGGGGACAATTTTTAGACAGAGCTCATCAAGAATCAGTTTCAGTGAATCATTACATGAAAAACATACCAGATACACTGCATATCTATCAATCTATCTATGAATCTCTCTCTCTCTCTCTCTCTCTCTCTTGCTATGTAT
>JBBPCX010067760.1:561-12903 GCA_037974365.1 Hydrocynus forskahlii | reverse complement strand
ATATATATATATATAAACTTTCTAGGTGTTTCCCCAGAAGAAGCCAGAGAAGGAGGAGGGCAGCTCGGGGGCAGGGAGCGATGGTGGTTGGTGTGGGGTTTGGGACATAGCCAGAGAATCACAAAGACTGAAAAGTCTGCTGCTACAATTTAAGTGCACATAAAGGCTCCTCTGCGGTTCATCTTGGCCTTACATGCTCTGACCAGCTCCCGGAGAGTGCAGGGAGGGTTTTATTGCTGATGAAACAGAGGACTTGGTGCAGAAGGTCTGGCTCAGTGCTGAAGAAGATGAGGTTTGGTGGAGAAGGCTGGCTGAGTGCTGGAGAAGAGGGGGTTTGGTGGAGAAGGCTGGCTGAGTGCTGGAGAAGAGGGGGTTTGGTGGAGAAGGCTGGTTAAGTTCTGAAGAAGAGGTGGTTTGTTGGAGAAGGCTGGTTCAGTTCTGAAGAAGAGGTTTGGTGGAGAGGGGATGGTTCAGTTCTGAAGAGGAGGTTTGGTGGAGAAGGTTGGCTGAGTGCTGAAGAAGAGGAGGCTTGGAGGAGAAGATGAGGTTTGGTGGAGAAGGCTGGTTCAGTTCTGAAGAAGAGGTTTGGTGGAGAATAGAAGGTTTGGAAAAAAAGGTTTGGTGGAGAAGGCTGGCTGAGTGCTGGAGAAGAGGAGGTTTGCTGGAGAAGGCTGGCTGACTGTTGAAGAGGAGGTTTGGTGGAAAGAGAAGGTTTGTAGGAGAAGGCTGGTTCAGTTCTGAAGAGGAGGTTTGGCGGAGAAGGCTGGCTGAGTGCTGGAGAAGAGGAGGTTTGGTGGAAAAGGCTGGTTCAGTTCTGAAGAAGAGGTTTGGTGGAGAAGGCTGGCTGAGTGCAGAAGAAGAGGAGGGTTGTTGGAGAAGGCTGGTTCAGTTCTGAAGACGAGGTTTGGTGGAGAAGGCTGGTTGAGTGTTGCAGAAGAGGAGGTTTGGTGGAAAAGAGGAGGTTGGGAGGAAAAGAGGTTGTTTGGTAGAGAAGGCTTGCTGAGTGCTGAAGAAGAGGAGGTTTGGTGGAGAAGGCTGGCTGAGTGCTGGAGAAGAGGTTTGGTGGAGAAGGCTGGTTCAGTTCTGAAGAGGAGGTTTGGTGGAGAAGGCTGGCTGAGTGCTGGAGAAGAGGTTTGGTGGAGAAGGCTGGTTCAGTTCTGAAGAGGAGGTTTGGTGGAGAAGACTTGTTCAGTTCTGAAGAGGTTTGGTGAAGGCTGGCTGAGAGCTGGAGAAGAGGCGGTTTGGTGGAGAAGGCTTGTTCAGTTCTGAAGAGGCGGTTTCGTGGGGAAGGCTGGTTCAGTTCTGAAGAGGAGGTTTGGTGGGGAAGACTTGTTCAGTTCTGAAGAGGAGGTTGGGTGGAGAAGGCTGGCTGAGTGCTGAAAAAGTCGAGGCTTGGAGGAGAAGTGAAGGTTTGGTGGAGAAGGCTGTTTCAGTGCTGGCTTGCCTACTAGCCAAGTTTCGAGGAAGTTTGGAGAGTGGGGCTGGACAGGTGAGCTGCTTAGCTGTTTTACACTTTATAGGCACTTTACTCTCGTCTGGATAGTCTGTATTTCCTCAGAAACTGAGTTACGGGCGGCGGCGGGTTTAGTGCAGTTTTAGTCGCGTTTCGTTGAAATTGTGTCTGTCACAGCTAAGTTGGAGTTAGCTAACCTAGCTAGTTAGCAAGCGTCTTATTTCTTCACTTTTTCTTGTCTTGTTATTGCTTGTTTGTTGCTGTTTGGATGAATCACTGAACTGAGAGCCTACACGGATCAGCTTGTCCTGCTTTGTTTGTTAGATATGAAGGCTAAAGCCTTTATTTCATAAAGAAATAACTTAGCATTGAGCAACAGTGGTATCATGAAGTAGCGGTTAAGCTATCAGGCTGATACAATCTGGCTAAGCTTGGTCTCACAACATCATTTGACTTGTTACAGGTTTAGTTTATTTAAATTAATTCCACAGATTTACCACAGACATTCTCCAAGTACATTTGGAGGTGTGTAATGGGTGTAAGTGGCATCTTAACGGACCTAATACAAACTGCGCTTAACACAAATTGCATCCTCTAGAGTGAACACACTCTTGCACGTTTTAAGGCACTGTAATGCCTGTTTATGTGCAGAATTTAATGTATTAGGAAACAAAATAAAACGTTATACCATTACTACTTATGTTTTATTTTTTCCAGTATGTTTAACTCACCAAATGAATAGAAACAGTGCAGTAAAATGAGCTAGAAATTGTTATATTTTGTTCCCTATGGGAGATGTGTATTATTTACACTAATAAATAGTTAGAAAGCCTGCACAGCTCAACTTGTCCTAAAGCCTTTATTTCATTAAGAAATAACTTGGCATTGATCTACACTACTGATCAGAGAGACAAGTTGGTGCTAAAGCTGGGCAACTTGGTCTCACAACATCAACTGAGTTGGTATGAGTTTAGTTTATTTAAATTAATCGCACAGATTTACTACAGACATTCTCCAAGCACACATGGAGGTATATAATAGGTGTGGGTGGCATCTTAGTGTTTACATACTGTGCTTGATTTCAGAGGTTGGAAAGTATGCTCATGCTTTTAGGATCAATAGGATTTTAAGATGAGAGAACTTTATTTATCAATAAAATAATAAACAACACAATGATGAGAATGTTAGTGTAACAAATAACAGTTTAACAGTGACACTGTTTTGTGAGAGATTTAATGTGATGTACCAGAATATCAGTAGTGCAGAGTGGTTTTTGAAGGTGACTTAGTGATTAATGTAATAAAAATTAACGCAATAAAAGAGCAGCAGACTTTCTCAGATTCTCAGGTTCAATATTCCATGTGATTTTTGATATATTATCGCTGCCAAGAGTGTCTTTGATTCTACAGAGCTCTGATTTCCTACCCTCTGGATTTGTCTGGCCCATTGAAAAAGTGTCAGTTTTATTTTAGACTAGAAGTTTACATCTTAGCTTGTTCCTGTGCCAAATAAAAAAAAAAATTGTGAGAATGAGACAAAAATGTCAGTATCATGCTGCTTACAGTTTAATTAAGGTTATTTATGTGCTCAAAGGTTTAGTTACTCTTTAAAATGTGTAATTATACATCTATATATATGGTTTGGTTGATTAAAAAATGCGAGTTTTATTTTAGAACAAACATTTGCATCTTAGCTTGCTCTTGATCCTATAAAATTGTGAAAATAAAACAAAAGCAGTGGGAGAAAAACTGCACTCATCCAAAAGGGTGCTATAGTGCAATATATACAGATACTGTCAAAAACACATATAGAAATGGTTCTTCCCTCACAGAAAAGAACCATTTAATTCCAGCGTCCATGCAGTCGAGTTGTTTTGTACCCCTGGACGAATGACGTATTGTTCATGTTCTAAGTTATAAGAAGTACATTATATTTACATTTCTGCAGAGGACAGCCTGTAATATGACCTTTTCTGGTAATTCTATATTATAGTTTACATGCATAAAAATATGCATTGTCCAGAGTGAACACACTAAGGCACTGTAATGCCTGTTTGTGTGCTGAATTTAATCTATTAGAAAACAAAATAAAATGTTATAGCATTACTTTTTATTTTTTATTTTTTCCAGTATATTTAACTCACCAAGTAAATAGAAACTGGGCGGTAAAATGAGCTGGAAATTGACCTATGTTTAATGTTATGTATTATTATTGTTGTACATTATAGTTTGTTCCCCCTGGGGGTTATGTGTAATTTACAATAATAAATAGATAGACAGATATTAATAAACGTTGGAGTTCAAATGTTTACTTATGACTGTCTCTGCCTTTACCTGTGAGGATCTGCGTTTTTAAACTTTTGCTTCATAATGTAAATTAATTTAATATTACACATAAACATTGCACTACTCTGTACATACCCACTGTAAATGCATACATCCATTGTAATTTCTGTTATGTTCATATTACTGGTCATTCATCTGTAAATATTGTAGTTTATGCTTGTACATACAACCTTACATGCACTTTACCTGTAAGTACTGCTTATTGCACTTCTGGTTAGACCTAAACTGCATTTCGTTGCCTTGTACTTGTACATGTGTAATGACAATAAAGTTGAATCTAATCTAATCTAATCTAAATTATGTGTAGGGCTGAAACGATTATTCGAGTAACTCGAATAATTCAATTACAAGCCTCGAGGCTTCGTTTAATTTATGTCACCAAAGTCCATCTATGTAAAATGTCTCTGCTATCGTATCACTCCCGCTTTGTAGACACTGCGTAGCTCCGGTATCGTTTCACACGAACTGATGTGACTGACGCCCATTTCAAAGATTTAAGACGGCGCGTTTATTTTGCTTTCTATGGAAATAGTGGAAAATGAAGATCCCAGTGTGCGTAAAAGGCAGAAAATGTATCAAGTCTGGGGCAATTTAACATTGCGTAAGGCGGACAACCTAGTGCAGTGTAGTCGCCGGGGCTGCTCAGCCTCTTAGTGTGTTCGTACTGTTTTAGTCGCTAATTATAACTTAGTGAGTTAACTTAACGTTTTTGACGATTGTTAAACGATTTCAATCGGTCTACAACGTCATCAGCCCACAGACGAGAGACGACTGGTCTGATAAATGGTACATTTCAGTATGGAGTTTAGTGAGCGTCTTCTCTGCACGGAGTGCGGCATGTTTAGTTCAGCCCAGCCCCTCTCTCCGTCACTAGCACTAGCGTAAAGTTGTACGTTAGTTACGTGTTTGACGAGAGGAGCACGTCCAGACTTTAACTGGGGATAGGAGACGAGAGTCAGGTGTGTTGTTAGCCAGTCCGGGTGCCTCAGGGGAAGATAGCTCGCCCCCGACTCTAGCTGTAGAGCCCCCACAGTAAGGCAATTGGTCGTCGTCCCCCCGGAAAGAATAATGCGGGAGGTTCGTTTGAAAAACCCATCAAACGATGGGTTCGCGTGCCCGTTACTCCGGTTCCTCGGGAAGGAGAGCTTCATGGTTGGTCTTGTTGGAAACGTCTCCAGGAGACATGTAAACCTGTGGAGTTTGAAGTGGCTGAGTGCTTGCCCTGCAGAGCAACGCGGTTCGGAAAGTCATGTTGCATAACACACTATTGATATAGTTGTTTAAAAACACAAAAGTACGATTTATCCGATCACTCGATTAATCGTGGAAAAATTCGACAGAATACTCGATTCCATAAATATTTGATAGTTGCAGCCCTAATTATGTGTATTTCAGTTTTCAGACAAGTGCAGTTAACCTGTGTGAGATTTGTAGCTAATGAGTCTGACACTAAGCTTTGTCAGTTACTGTTGATTCTGGCTTCCGTAAAAGATGAAAGATAGGAGACCGTCAGATGAGACTGAGGGTCGTATTAGCGATGCAGATGTAAATTCACATGTTCAGTGTTGAACCCTCAGTGGTCAGTTAAGACAGTGGGATTAAGTCAGCAGGGCGGAGCTCTTTGATTGTTCCAATATTTAAAGTACTGTGCAAAAGTCTCGGATGTCTCAGAAAATACATAAAGCTACGTGCCTGTGCAGTGAGCTTTTATTAAAACATTAATATTAAAAAAATACATAGGTATTATGTGTGAGTGTGTATCTTAAGTTTCCTTTACTCTCCTGAAGGAAGGTCAGCATTCATAACCATATAATTAATCAGTCAATTACATTAAATCTGGTGCTGCTGATAGAACTGAGCAAACCTTGAAAAACCATGGTTGGAGCCCTGGGAGGGTCAGGAACCACACCTGTTTTATTTCAACCAACATATAAAAAAAACTTTTTAAATGCAAGTGTTTGTTTTTATTTGGGTTTATTCTTATGTGATCTTTTATTGGCAACACACTTGATAAGTGAGTAACAAAGAGTTTTAAAGGGCCCATATCAGTTGTTTTTTTCTTGTGCCTCATAGTCCCACCTGAAACATTCTTGATAACATCACAGATAGGCGGGGCTAAACGCCTGTAGGCTGAATAGGTGACTGCAAATGTGCTGATCGAAACAGTGAATTCAAAATGGGTGTTTTTGTATGTTTTAATTTGCATGTATAAACTGAAGTTAATTGTACGCTTTAAAATTGTACCAATATTTACAATAATCAAATCACATTAAAGTCAGTTTTGCATGGTATGGCCCCTTTTTTGGTTTTTTGGTTGTCAGACTTTTGTGCAGTAGTTTTAATGTATGTATTTTACTTTTAATTCACTTTCTGTTGATGGGCTGTAGGATAATGTGGCAATGGGGTTAAAAGATTAGGGGAAGTAGCTTCTTCTCAGTCGCTCTGCTTTCAAGTTCCACATAAGCACCTGCAGACACGCTGATCTTTCTGTCCTCCCTGTGTGTATCTCCCTTCACTCACTCTCTTCTCCAGTTCTAATTCCTCTGATTCTTCTCTCCCCCTGCATTGTGCCACTTGCTCTCCCTCCCCAAATCCATCCCACCTTTTTCCTTTTTCTTGCTATTTTTACCCCCCTCCCCCTTCTCTTGAACCATGTGCGACAATGGCGACCATGAGGACAAGCCACCCGCCCCGCCTGTGAGGATGAGTAGCACGATCTTCAGCGCCGGTGGGAAGGACCACACACTTCTGGCCAATCACAGCTCCAAGCCCCTCCCCTCGGTGCCTGAAGAGAGAAAGCCTCGAAACAAAATCATCTCCATCTTCTCAGGGGTAGAGAAAGGTGTGTCTGTGTGTGTCTGTCTGTGTGTGTCTGTCTATGTCTGTCTGTCTGTCTGCCTGTGTGTGTGTCTGCCTGTGTGTGTGTGTCTGTCTGTCTGTTTCTCTGTCTGTTTCTCTGTCTGTGTCTCTGTCTGTGTCTGTATCTGTCTCTGTCTGTCTGTGTCTCTCTCTGTCTGTCTCTCTCTGTCTGTGTCTGTCTGTCTGTGTGTGTGTCCGTCTGTGTCTGTCTGTCTGTGTGTGTGTCTGTGTGTGGCTATCAGTCTCTGTCTGTGTTTGTGTGTGTGTGTGTCTGTGTGTATCTATCTGTCAGTGTGTGTCTGTGTGTATCTATCTGTCTGTGTGTGTGTGTGTGTGTGTGTGTGTCTGTCAGTGTGTTTGTTTGTGTGTCTGTGTGTATCTGTCAGTGTGTGTGTCTGTTAGTGTGTGTGTGTGTCTGTCTGTCTGTCTGTCGGTCTGTGTGTGCGTGAGAGAGAGAGAGTGTGAATAATCCTACTAAGAGCTGTTTTGGCTTGTATAGAAATAACATAAAATGTTTTTTTTTTTAAATGGCAGGGTGGCATGGTATGGGTGTTTGTTTCCTAAGAGAATCATTGCAAAGACATTTAGCATTTATTTCTATGAGTGTAAAAGCATTTAAGCACGAAAACCCAGTATCACTTAAACATCCTTTTTTTTTAAACCTAAACTGACCTTTTTTAGCCTAAAGTCTGTCTGCTACATGTGTAGCATGTGGTTGAAACACATTGCTCCTTGGCTTTTGTCACAGGTGTGTGTTGTCTTTTTTGTTCTGTAAATGTTTTGAAACTGTCTCATCTGTAATCGTCTGCATACAGAGATTTGGATTCAGCTGAAAATTGTGTTCATTAAATGTACATATTTAAATGAAGCGTTCAGGTTTTTTGCTGTAGTTTTTGTGGTAGGAGTGGCTTTGTGCGTGTTTGTGTATGCATGTGCGTGTTTGTGTTGACCACACTGTTGATAACTGATATTTAATGTGACCACTGTCCTCTAGGTGGGAGAAGGAAAGACAGAGACAAGGAGCGGCCTGAGATCTCTCCTCCCTCAGATTTCGAGCACACCATCCACGTGGGCTTCGATGCCGTCACTGGGGAGTTCACGGTGAGAGCCAAAGTCTTAGTAAAGACTTCAAACATTAGTAACATTTTAGGTTTTACAAAAGTAAAAGTGCCGTGTGTGTGTGTATATATGTGTGTGTGTGTGTGTGTGTGTGTATGTTTATATGCATATATGTATATATGTGTGTGTATATATGTGTGTGTACGTGCGCCTTCAGTTCAGAGACATTAAAAAGTGATTGTGAATTATAATATGCAGAAATATGTTCTCTGTAAAAGATTTAGTTTCATCTTGCGAAACGTTACAACCTATAGTTGTATATAGGAAGTGAACTAACGTTAGGTTTTTCCAGTTCCAGCTTCCTCATATTCATGAGTTTTCAGAGCTCACTTTTAGAATTACAGTGATATTCAAAGCCTTCAGTGTGTCCTTACTGTAACCGACACTCTCTCATTGCTTTCGTTTTCACTCAGTGTCTGTGTCCCATTTGTGCGTGTGTGTGCACCAAGTGCTGGCTGTCAGCTTATCACGCATCACCACTGTACACATTCCCCTTGTGTGTTGTACTGTTCTGCTCTTTGAGTTAACCTCACTCACGTGCTCTCCACTGTAGGGAATGCCAGAGCAATGGGCACGATTACTGCAGACCTCCAACATCACTAAGTACGAACAAAAGAAGAACCCTCAAGCTGTGCTAGATGTCCTCAAGTTCTATGACTCCACGGGCAACGGAAGGCAGAAGTACCTCAGCTTCTCCTCAGGTGTGCTGATTGTCTGGCTTCTGGGTTGTTTACGTGTGAATTTATGGTAATTTGTAAGTCTGCTCATGAGTATAATTGCTTTGTGCAAATGGAATAAGCCAAGTTTTGGACTAAACTACAGTGTCAGTGGTGTTCTACCATTAAAAATATCAAAAAGCTTAGGCATTAGCTCAATCTCGATTTGGGAAAGTAACTCGTTTAGATAGATGGATGGATAGATGGATGGATAGATAGATAGATAGATCGATAGATAGATAGATTTATTCTTATTGTGTCAGTACAACGAGATGACGTTTGGGGCTAGCCTGCAGATGCGCACAGTAAAGATTTAGAAATCTAAAAATTAAAAATATAAAAACAAACATGCACTAGACTATGAATATCAAAGTACAGGTATGAAATGATTAAATATTGAAATAATCTTGCAGACTATAAATATAAAGATCAGTTGCATTAGTAATTATTGCCAAGTAATTAGTAATTATGGCCAAGTAATTAGTAATTATGGCCAAGAATAACTTTCCTTCCGTTCATGATTCGTTACAAATACAGTGAATGTCTTCTTGTGTTACTTATTCTGTCACTGTCCACTTCTAATTATATGTTTTTTTTTCCTGCCAATTAGAAAAGGATGGATTCCCTTCAGGGGAACATTCGGTAAGTGCCGCTGATGGACCTTTTCCAGACCCTTGAATTTTTTTTTTCTGTTTTAAAGATCACATACTAGCTCTGTAATCTTGTCATTAAATACACAGCCTGCCAAAAAGAACACAGAACCGCTGTCGCCAACTGTGAAAAATGTAGCTGATGACGATGATGACGACGACGATGAAGCGACGCCTCCACCCATTGTTGCTCCACGGCCAGAACACACCAAGGGGGTAAGAAGAACTCGGGTGGTGGGATCAATTTAGGATTAATTCAAATCATAGATTCACATAAAATTAGCTGAATGAAAGTCAAGTAAAATAAAATGAAATTTACAAAACATATTTGTGCACTTCTTGCGTCTTTCCGAACCTGTTCTGTCTTTCCGAACCTGTTCTGTCTCTGATGTTTTTGAGCAAGGCCTTCTTCTGCAGTTTGTCAGAGTCTTTCCTGCATTCATGTATCAATGTCTCTCTCTTCTTCTTCAGGCAAATACACGTTCTGTTCTTGATCCCATCCCTCTGCCAGTCTCCAGCCCGGACGGGGACATCGGCAGCAAGGCTGCAGAAAAACAGAAACCCAAGAAGGGCAAGATGACCGATGAGGAGATTATGGATAAACTGAGTAAGTTTACATACGGTCTGTTTATATATAGTGAATGCTGTAAGTACAGTATAAGCAGCCCCTCACACCCACAGCACATCTGATCGCCTCCTTACAATCTAAACAGTCACAAAACGTTGACCAAAATCTGCATTCATAGCAAGAACTAGAAATCTGCCAGGTATGAAATTTAAGCCCCTCCCAGCCAGTACCCGTGGCACCACCTGGCCCAACTGGAACTGCTTGGCCCGAACCAGCTCACCTGCCCCAACAGCTTCGCACAAATACGGTTTGCCCGCTGCTTGGGTTGAATGGGTTAAATGGGTTAAATGCAGAGGAAGAATTTCATACTATTCACACTGTGTGCTGTTGTGTGTTCACGTATGACAAATGGTCACTTCACTGAACCATATATCTAGGTTTTGATCTGCAGATAAACGTTTATCTTATCTATAGGACCTTTGTAGCATTTTAGCATTGCTGAGTGGAAAATGTTGTAGAAATACTAATCTAGGATCTACTTCCTCTGCTGTGTGATGTTTGTTAGGATGTGAAAGGCGGTATCCAGATGTGTTCGTGAGACATGGAGACAATATACACAAAGCTCATTAGCAACTCTGTGCTAGTGTTTCACTTCTGTTTCTCAAGTTCATCACCTAACATAGCATTTCTCTCCATTCTGTCATTTTCAGGAACTATCGTTAGTATTGGAGATCCTAAAAAGAAATACACACGATATGAGAAAATTGGACAAGGGTGGGTTTTGTTATTACACTTTCTGTGGTGGTATCCGTGCATTGGGTGAACTGAGCATAAACACATTTTCTCCTCCATAGAGCTTCAGGGACAGTGTTCACTGCCATTGATGTCTCTACTGGGCAAGAGGTAAGAAACATTGGGCCAACATTTGTATTATTACCACCAGATTCCATAGTTGACTTGGCAAATAGTGTTTTAAACCTCGACACAAATTTTGCCATTTACCCGCATATTGAAAATACTAGGTTCATTTCGACCCAAAATGGGGACGTTCACTTTAGATGGAGTAAAACACTTCTCGATACCTGAATAAAAAATACCATGCTGTATCATATTGCACTGCACACATTTTGCATAGCTTGGGCCATCACATTAACTTGTAGCTAGAATTTTGAATATTCTACATTTATAATGTTGAAAATCTAACAAACCTAAACTGAGAACATTAACATTTTAATGTAAGACACATTTTAAGCCACCACATGTTTCTGCTCCATCAAAAAAGTAGTAAATAATGCATGTGAATTATTGCACCCCCCGAAGAACTTTTAGTGCTGGTCAGATGTCCTTTACATTTTCAGTTCTTGTTGTGATGGTTGTGCTCCATTAGGATTGTGGGCCGTGAAGAAAACGATACTACATTGATTGTTCTTTTCTTTATTTTTGTAGGTGGCCATCAAACAGATCAACCTTCAGAAGCAACCCAAGAAAGAGCTAATTATCAATGAAATTCTTGTAATGAAGGAACTGAAAAACCCCAACATTGTCAACTTTTTAGACAGGTACTTTTTAGCACTGTTGATGCTGATATTCAATACTGTTCTTTACTACCGATAATAGTTTTGAAATGGTTTATTTAATTGTTGGATTAGTCTTTTTTGGTCTTTGTCTGTATTTGAAGCAGCACTGTTCATATTCTACAGACTGATAACATGTAACACCCTAGAAATCTTGAACTTGCCCAGTATGACAAAGTACTGCTTGAAGTAACTGTGTCTGTGTATGTCAAGTTTTCTGGTAGGTGAAGAGCTGTTTGTGGTGATGGAGTACCTGGCTGGTGGCTCGTTGACTGATGTGGTCACAGAGACGTGTATGGACGAGGCTCAGATTGCTGCTGTTTGCCGAGAGGTGTGGAAAATCTGTTGCTCTTCTGAACCAGCCAGCGGAATCTCCAGTCCTGCAGTGTCAGGGCCCTGGAGAGTTGGTTCTGTTCTTTATTCTCAGTTACATTTCCGGTTCTTTAATAACTTTTAACATGTTTAACAATGCATAATTCTCAGGCTCCATTTTTCTATTGAAAAAGTACCTTGACTGAAACAGGATTTTACTGTTTATAGTATCAGTGAACATTAATTTTTTTAATTAAGTGATATGGTGCTCTTTCAAAAATTAATCACAAGAAAGCATTTCAAGTAATTAAAACAAATGTAACATACTGGTTCTACGTATTTAATAGTCTATAGCAGCGGTCGCCAACAGGCGGACGGCGGTCCAGGTCCGGACCCAGAAGCTGTCCCATACGGACCCGGACCTATAGCCAAAACAGAACGTTATAATTAAAACCTGACAGGGCACGTCTATTTTAACCGGCACAGCTTTTATAGTCTTTTCGGTAGCGGTTTATAGGCTGGGGAAACCCACAAACCAGTTGCATGCAAGTTAAGCCATTCCACTTGATACCTTTCAGCCAATTAAGTACGTTTGTTCCAAGCGGTAAACATTGCGACTCTACAGGGCAGACAGATGAGAGAGTTACAGCTAAGGCAAACGGGTGAAAAGACGGTAGAAAGAAATAGAAAGATAGGGATACGTGAGCAAAGGGAGAGATACAGACAACTGAGTGAGAGAAAGGGAG
>JBBPCX010067759.1:0-12904 GCA_037974365.1 Hydrocynus forskahlii | reverse complement strand
CTCAGCCTCGGCTTAGAAGGCGTCTTTGGCTCGTTACTCTTGGCCACAGAGCGGGTCCAAAAATGACAGTTACGGGTCTGTTCTTTCCTCCCTCGGAACGGGAGCATTGATTTACTGTCTCCAAAAAGAATATTAGAGTGGCGAGAATCACTCACAAACAGAGCCGCCATGTAAAACTCCAAACACTCCCTGAAAGACTACATCTCCCAGCCTCTCTACAGGCTCAATTACACAAAATGCAAAGTTTCTTAAGGCAACAGGCTCATCCTGTAACACTGTTTAGGTATTGATAAGGAATCGATAAGAAGAATCAATAATGGCACTTGACATCAATAATTTTTTATCGATTCCCATCTCTAGTGCTAAAGTAATAATTCTTGGAAATATTTATTTTCATTAAAGTTATATGCTAAATGTAATGGAGCCTATTTGTTACTTCAATCACACCCTTGATTTAATGTTAACCCTTTGTGTTAATATAGATTCTCTGGGCAACAGTAATCTCATATCATTACCTCATCCCATACGAGCTTCATCTTAGCCATAACATATGCACATCACTTTTTCGTGCAAGGCATTCTACAACATCCTCCACAGCATCCTCCAACATCCTCTCAGTTTTATTAAACCCCCCCGCCCAAGGTTTATAAACCCCAGTCAGCTCTCCATGTGGTCCGACCATAGTGGTGGATAACCAAATCCTATGAGAACACATTTCATTCTACTTTGGGTAGCATGGCATCTTTTAATATGTAAACGAATCTGACAGAAAAAGCTTGCGTCTTGGTACAATTATGCAATGATAAACATGCATTTTAAAGCAAAATGTACAAAAATCTGAGTGACTGACCAAACTGGAATCATTCCACTCCGTCTAGAATGATAGTATTGGAGACCACAGTAGAGCACTTACTGCCGAAACATCTTTTTTTTCACGATTTCTAAACTGACTCAGCACCAGGGATGTATAGAACCATCCGAGCATACCTGCGGTCTTTAGTAGTGAAGATTTGATGGACTACTCCACAACTACCACATAAAGGTGATGCAGATATTGATGTAAATGTAATTATGAAATGTAACTATGAAATGTAATTACAGCGGAGAGGCCTGTATCTTTTAATCCAATTCAACAGACAGAGCTTTTCACAGTTATGCCATTAAAGCCTTCATCTTGCACACTTGATTCAGTTCCTACAAGCTTACTTAAAGTAATAACTGAGCGTCTTTCAACTCTCTAAGCCTTGGTTATACACCAAAAGTTTTTACACACGCCATTATTAAGCCACTGATCAAGATCCCCAAACCAAATCTTGATTCGTGTAAACTAGAAAATTATAGACCTACTTCTAATCTAAACTTGTTCTTATTTTACTTTCATATCTGTACAAGAAACATATTTATGAAAAATGTCAATCTATTTCTTCCTCATCACTGGACTGAGAACTAGTAAAGACACACTATATGGACAAAAGTATTGGGATACACCTATTTTTCAGGGTTTGGGCTAGGCCTTTTACTTCCAGTGAAGGGTAGTCTTAAATGCTTCAGCACACAAAGACATTTTGGATAAAGCCATGCTTCCAACTTCATGGACACACTTTGGGGAAGAACCTTTTCTATTCCAGTATGACTGTGCCCCAGTGCACAAAGCAAGCTCCATACAGACATGGTTGGATGATTCAGGTGTGGAAGAACTTGACTGGCTCGCACAGAGCCCTGACCTCAACCCCACCCAGCACCTTTGGGATGAACTGGACCAGGGATTACGAGCCAGGCCTTCTTGTCCAGCATCAGTGCCTGACCTCATAAATGCTTTACAGAATGAATGGACATAAATTCCCACAGAAACTCCAAAATCCAAATGCCTTCCAAGAAGAGTAGAAGCTGTTCTAGCTGCAAATGTGGGACCAACTCCATGTATTTGAATGCAATGTTGGTGTAACTGTCTGGCGTCCCAATATCTTTGTCCATAAAGTGTAGTAAATTATCTTTTACTGTTCACTGATAAAGAATTTGCAAGTTTGCTGGTTGTGCCTGACCCCAGTGTGGCATTTCTCACCACAGACTCCTTCTATTAAACATTGTAGAGAACCTGGTTGATATCACTGGAATAGGCCTATCCTGGTTTAAATTATACGGACTGACTGCTATCAGTTTGTAAGTGTGAATAGTGAAAGATATACTATGTTTACTATATTTACTGATAGACACAACTACGTATATAAGTAAAACAAGCCAATAAACTAAAAAGGCTAAATAAAAGTGAGGATTGTGTAAAGAAAATAGAAGGCCGGATGTCACATAACTTTCACCAGCTCCTGTTTTCTCCTGGTCTGCCTTTTACATCCAAAAGCTGCCAGAAACTAAATCTTCCTAGGTTTCATCTTCAGCTGCCAACGAGTGCAGCATCATTAGGCACGCCACCTACTGTAGAGGAATGTGCACAGGACAGAACACCTCTCTGGCTGTTCAGCCATGCGTAAGGCCTAATTTATCGATCGCAAGTGGAGTTTGGCCCAACGCAATGGGCAGCCTAGATCCGATAGATAAAATAGATTTTCAGTGTTAGAAATCGGTTAGGCGTGAGAGCGTGAGATGACAGTCAGATGCGTGTGTCTTGCACTTGCGTGAGAGTTGGCAACCCTGTAGTACCTCGGTGAACTAATCCTCTTTTACAAACCTCCATGCCTTCCTAGATCTCAGGGGGCTGGGTATTTAACCTACAGCAGGGGAAAGAGCCTCTCCCACTGTTTCAGTCTTCAAATCTAGGCAGAAAACATATTTGTTTAGTCTGGCTTTCAGAAACTATTTTTATTCTGTTAGATAAAAGACGCAGATCTGGAAGTTAAAGGACTTGTAAAGTTGTGGTAAACTAGGATGTTGGTGCTGTTGTCCCATAACTGTCATGCCATGTTTGCTGATGGTAAATTGGGGGGCCGCCAGTATCTCAGGATGCTCTAATGTCTGTGATACCCCTCATACTGAACTAACTCCGATTTCTAGTCTGTTAACCTTCTCAGAGGGTGCCTGCCGTTCATCTGGGTCTCCTGGTTACCTATACTCCAGACCAGACTCTACTGCTCATCAGTGGTTAGATCTATACAGTTCTGCCCCTAAAGTACTGTTAGCGTAGCACACAGTGATATTCGTTTAATCCCTCCAGTGTCGACCTAAGGAACCAGGTTCCTCTTTTGATTCTGATTCCTCTCAAGGTTTCGTCTTCCAGCATTAAGGAATTTTCCTTGTCTTTGTCGCCTTTGGCTTGCTCTTTGAAGCTGCTTTGCAATAATGTCAGCTAAATAAATGTAATAAACTGCATCAAGTCCTTTATACATTAAAATAAAAATGACAACATTTGAGAACTCTCATTAGTAAAGGAGGTGAGTAGATTAAATGACAGAAATAGCTGTCTTCTCAGGCGTTAAAGGGTTTGCCATTGTTCATAGTTCTGTCTTGGCCTACATTTCCCTGCCCTCACTTTCTCCAATCTTCCCCTGGCTTTTGCCCATTCTGTCCATCTCTCTTCTATTTTCAGAGTGAGTTTTGCAACAGCTTGTCAATCGTCTGCCAGTTTGTCTAAGTAATAACCTCGATTAAGATAATTAAACTCTGACTGAGGTACTAAGAGTCCTATTCTTGTTGTATTTCACAGCCTAAGCAAGAAACTATTTTCAATTCAAGAACTGCTCTTTCATAGGACTTTTTTCCTCTAGTCAACACCCATAGCACATCCTGTGCTAGGATGAAGTATAGTATATAAGTTCATTAGCTTTTGTTACATAATCATGTTAACTCTTTCATAGCAGCCCTAAAATTCAGTTTCAGTTTCACACTGTTTCACAATGAATTGTAGCTCAAATGTTTCATGCATCTAAATACTAGTTACAGAACATCTTAGCTTGTTAGCCTTCTTCGTATGGTTTGGTTACTATAGTTTTAGACTATTTACATCTTAAACATGCAACTTCTAACAGCAAGCATAACTGCATTCATGCACCCTCTGCTAGTTCATGTTTGTTCAGTCAAAAGTCCAAAACTGACCCGTGTCACAGCCTGGCCACCTCTGTCACGCCTCCGGTGGTCCTTGTCACCAGATTACTGAGAGGTGTTTGCTATTTGCTTTATCACGTTGTTGATCATAGTTTAACAGGCATTATCATTTTCACCTGTGTTTTGTTCCCCTGAAGTTAAATGTTCCATTTAACCATGTTCATGCTTCTTAGGACCTTGTTTACTTAGACTAAATTAGTTACACCCCTCACCTGTTCCCTATCTCTGTCATCCTTGTTGATAGCCAGTTTAGCCAGAAGTCTTTGTCCAGTCATCGTCGTTCTAACGCTGTCATCGTCGTTCATCGGAGTTCACCCTGACTCGCCGCCACAACCAAGCCAAGCTCGTGTTTCGTTTCTTTTCCCCCTGTTCTGGCTTGGCGATTTCCCTAATGAAGGACTGATCCCGTTCGTACTCTGGTTTAAATGAGAGTTTGCCTATTCTGCCCAGTGACTGTGTTTTCACAGCTTCCAAGCTGTTTAGTTTGTAGTAAGGCCGCTCTTGAGTTTGTGTGTACAAAACCCTTTGGGCACTTACACTCTTACCCCATGCCTTCCTTACTTTTGTTTGACAGGAGTTGTTTAGGTGGGTAATGCAGCTCGCATTAACTTGGTTGAATAGCAGATGTTGATTTAAGTTTAACATTTCAGGCTGAACAACAGATGTGGACTACTTGAGCACTGATGTACATCGCTCTGGATAAGAGCATCTGCTAAATGCCATTAATGTAAATGTAAATGTAAGTGTACTGATGTTTTTGGATTGGTTTGGTTATCCCTTTTTGTGATCTAACCATATGGATTAAACATTATCAATCTGTCCATTGAATTCTGCGTCTGCATCTCAAGGATTCCGGCACAATTCTCGTGTGCAGACATAATACCCGACTGGAAATGTGCTGGGACTTATATTGGTAAAAGCTTCAATAACTATATTAGTTTGCCATGAAAATATATTTATGCTCCTCTGAATGCTTTGAAGCACAGTAATGAATCTGAATAATGAATAACGCAACACATTAACATAACACTAACCCTAACCCAGAAGTATTTTCAAAAAAGAAACAAAATGAATTACTGTTAAAATTCCTCTTTTATTAAATAATGAAGCAGCAAGCTCTCTCAGCAAAAGAGACAAAAAATCTAATCATAGACTGCTGAACCATAGACTTTGGTGCAGTTCAGATCCAGTTCAAATACTAGTGAGTTGATTAAAATCAGTCCAAAAAAATAAATAATTGGACAGTTTGGCTGGACTAGAAACAAAATTTAGGGAACAATTAATCTCTAGCAGAAATCATATGACCCTGTATGTTTATACACTATACACTGTAGATCTCACTGTGTAGAGACTGGACTGTCCAATACAACACTAACATTTTACATTTAACAGAAATTAAAAAGTGATGAGATTTGCCAGCAAGAACAGTCTGTCCGCAACCACACCGAGAGGAATATTATAGCACACACACACACACACACACAGTCTAAATGAAGATGTAACAGTGGTGTGGTCCAGAACACACTGGCAGACTGAGATGACTGCTGGCAGCTAGAACAGCTGAACATGTGTTTCTGGGAGCAGCCATAATAAAACACACACACTCTCACACACACACATACACACAAACAAACACGCACACAGAAACCCAAGAACAGAGCCAGATCCAGTTTACAAAGGAATCTCTCTGAAATATGCAGATAAAATCTCTTTTCTAAACACACACACACACACACACACAGTCAATGCCCGAGTCCACAAGGAAATTCAATTAGAAAAAATTACTTTGATTTTTTTTCTCCTTTCTGTTCTCAAAACAGACATGCTCTACTAAGCCTACACAGAGAGGACAAGGCTGATTGTTAAAATTTTCAGCTGTATGACTGATAGATTCTGAAAATAATTTACAAATTTCTCTTTGGTATCTTTCAAATTTTCAAACCTATTTGAATTTTAAACACAGTTTTTACATAACAAGTAACATAACTGCAGTAAACACCATATACTTCAGTATAACTAATTGAATTTATAACTCCACAAGAGGGTGCTCAGCATAAATACCGAACATGGGGATCTCGAGACAACTGTCAGTCTAGACCTTTCAATTTCCCATTTATAACAACTTACATATAAGAATATACTTTCAGATAACATTTGTGCTGGGCAGTATATATATATATATATATATATATATATATATATATACAAAAAACGACTATCATAACATTTTCCAAATAGTACCTATAAGATTCTATTAATTCTGAGATTAACATATAAAAATTTTGAAAAAAAAAATCTATACATTCTGGCAGCAATCTGAAAGTTTTAAGACGAATTCATGAATTCAGCCAGAAAATGAATTTGGACAAAATGACTTTTAATTCCAATCTCTGAATTTGTAGGCATACAGGAAGGCAATCACTGAGCAAAATAATGAACCAGAATGCTACTGCAATGCTCACATACAAGCAAACAAACCTCAGTCAACTTGAAGCCGAGGTGGTGGTGGTCTAGTGGGTAGGCTACTTGCCTCTAGACCAAGAGGTCATGGGTTTGAATCCTACCATCAGCATACCACCACTGGGCTCCAGAGCAAGACCCTTAACCCCAAGTTGCTCCAGGGAGACTGCCCCCTGTAGTTAGAGAATGGAAGTCACTCTGGGTGAAGGCGCTGGCTAAATGTAAAATGATATCAAAATTGATTTTCATAACTTTCTTTTCCTGTCTTTGCTTAATGCACCATATCACCACATTTTAAAGAGAAAATTATTTCTTTCCCATAACTTTAATACGTCTTGAAAAAGTTCATAAATGTAAGCAATATATGACAATATACCCCCATTGTAACTTACTCACCTCAGTCAGAGAATTATGTCTACCTGAAAACAAATCCTTAAATTGTTAGATGAAATTAAGAACAAGCCAAGTATTCTGTTCTTTTTTCCAGAATTACATTTTAGAACAAGAATGCTCATTAGTAATTAGTAAAGGTTTGTAAACACATTAAAGGAACTCTAATATGTTCTGAAGCAGTTCTTGAGCTGCATACATACAGTAGAAACTTCTGCTAATGTTTTCCCAATTTTTTATACATTTGAGCACCTTTTCGACCTTGCTAGTTTATATCCTTGATCACACTGAGCACACCGCATCACATTATTCAAACGACAAAGTTTTCCCTTTTCCACAATCATTGATCGAAGTGTGGGACTTTTGCCCACCTTGAAACTCTTTCTGATGTTTGAGTATGTCATATTGCAAAAAGGAACACAGATAAATTGCATTAACCAACGATATAACAACATGCATTCCCTCCCCTTCCTACCACCAATACCTATTATCAGGTGCTTCTCTGTCACTCTCCTCATTGGATTTATGCTCTCACTCTCACTTTTATTTTTTGGAGTGGTTGTAACATAATAACTCATTAGTTATTTTAGTCTGTTTACATTGCAGCAGCTGTTCATGTGAACAACAGCAAGGTTGTGTCAAAGGTTGCCAGTCGTTTCTGCTGTAAACTGTAAAAAATGTAAAAGCAACACAGATACTAACAGGCTATCCTAAAAGACACATATG
Source organism: Hydrocynus forskahlii (assembly GCA_037974365.1). Classification (NCBI taxonomy): domain Eukaryota; kingdom Metazoa; phylum Chordata; class Actinopteri; order Characiformes; family Alestidae; genus Hydrocynus; species Hydrocynus forskahlii. Next base: position 5,275 of record JBBPCX010067759.1, on the reverse strand, counting down.
ACCACACACTGTTAAGCAATGCCCACCAACAAGAACTAATTTTAACACAGGACTAACATAAACGTGTTGCTTTTTGTGATGTCCCAAAACCAGTGAATTCAAAACAGGCTGTATTTGCAGCTCTATTTACATGTATGGACTGTACAAACTGATAAGAGAGCATTTAGAAACAAATCAGTGTTTCTAAGCCCTTTCTTTAAATATTGCTTTAAGTAATTTTTATATCTTGGATTTTTTTTGACAAATCTCCATCTTAATGACCTTGCTGAAGCAAGATGACAAAAAAGGGCAAAAAATAAGTATTTATTTTCCCTTAATGATCACTAAGCCACTAAAAACACACACAGTGAGTCGGCATGTTCTTAAATATAGAGCTGCTCATTTGCACTAGAGTAATTAGACAAAGCGAGTGGGTGATTCAGGGTGAAGGAATGCCTCAGGCCAGTGCCTGTGACTGTGCAATATTTTTCAGCAAAAACACTCTGTTAGAAACAGCACCACTCAGCTGGCACACCTGGTTTAAGAGGTGAGAAAGTGGAGAAGTGGGCCCTCAGGGTCCTCAGAAAGCATTGTAGGCTGCCTAAGCTTGAGTACTCATCTTAATTTCTTGACAGGGTTACTGACAAATTTAAAGCACCCATATCCATCAGTTTTCTTGTATTTTATTTTTCTCTGAGGCACACTGCTTAAGATAAATTTTTACACGACCATGTAAACTGCAGTGGGCTGCCTCGCACCCGTTGGCCCAGTATTGGCTCCAGGTACTGAAAACGGATGAATGAATGACCATGGCTGTTTTTGTTACTGACTCTCTTTAAAACTGACCTATGTAAATGACGTCTAATCGGTTGCCCTCAATCAAAAAGCAAACTAGGCAGAAACACTCCTTAGAACTTTTATATGCCATTATATATTGGTTTTCATGATGTCACAAAAACAATGAATGCAAAATGACTGACTGTTACATCTTAGCTTCAAAGAGGAGTCAAAGAGACACAGGGGGTCCTCGAGTTACGACACAGATCCGTTCCTACAACAGTGATGTAATCCGTCAAAACCCAACCTAGCCTAAGTCACTTACCTAACACAGTTGTAAAATCATAAACTAGAACATAAAAAAACAACTAAGCCACAGAAAAAGGAAAAGGACATAAATATACATTACTTGTACACTGTACTATACTGGGGGACGCCAACTTCCACACTCTGCGTTAATTCTTCCACCATGTGCAGCCAAACTAGTTCGTCCATGTAGTCTGTAAGCATGCCGCTTTTACGAGAGTGAGCGTCGTAAACTCGAAACAATGTATGTCGAGATTTTCATAACCCGAGGACCCCCTGTGCTTTTAAAATGTATTTTCTTGAACATGCACACAGTATATGAACCTGCTTATTTAAAAATGCAATGCAAATTCATTTTTCATGATACAAGCACTTTAACAGGAGTCTGTTTGAAGTACCATGTAATGGATCGCTCGTTTGGAAACGCCCGTTTGGAAACTACTTGCAATGTGTGCAAAGCCAGCGTGCCGAGGGGTGGAAGTACGGTTGCGTCCTACAATACAACAAATTTAATCAAGCACCTGCAGAGATTTCACAAAAAGTGTACCACGAGATGCTAGCAAACAGGGGAAAGACACCAGGCAGCAGACGCTCGTTGACGATTTCCAAAAATGCAACACATTTACAGCAGACCACTTAGCTCTCCCTCAGTACCTCTTTGGGGTTCTTTCAGGGGCTATGTTTTGTGTTTTTTCTGGCTGCTATTGCCCCCCCCCCTCTATCTCTCAACACACGACGAGGCTAAAGTTGGGAATCTCGTAACTCGGCCGGTCCACCTTAAATACAGAAGAGGTTAGATTACACTCTGCCCATGTCGTGTCTCTGAATTCACGTAATCTAAAATGTATTAGTTTTGCACTTTATTTTTTTTACACAGTTGTTGCTGCTAAAACGGACATAATACTTTAACTATTTAGCTGATTCAGCCAAGATTGCTGTGTTTTTTATATTTACAAAATTTTACAGCTGTTGCTGCTACCTTTTTGTGAAGTGTATATAAATGGAATGCCTTTAAATTCGGTGTAGTTGTGTCTATTTTTTTCTCTTCTAATAAGTGGTTAGTAGTTTACTTATTCTGTGATGTAACTTTACTAACAGCACAATTTCAACAAAAATAATGCTAATATTAAAGTAAAAATATGTATTATATCGGAATCTGTATCGGTATCAGCAGTCGCATATCGGAATAAAAAACCAAGATCAACGGATTGATTCTACAGTTTCCAGCTAAAATTTGTTCCAAACCCACCAAAATACAGCCAAAAAGTACAATAAAAAAAAAACACATTCAGCATTTCAACCATAAAGCAGTCTGATACCAATATTAAATGCAACGCTGATTGTTTGCCTTACAAATAAGCAATGTACGTGTTTTGTGTTTATTGTCACTGACACAAAAAACAAAAACTCTTGTAATCTCTGTAAACCATCTAAGAAACTAAAAAGAAACTACAACTAATTTCAATAAAATAAAGGACAGGATGTTTGGACAAGCTTTGTATGTGATCCGCCCCTTTCTCCAGTGCAATCAGAAAAGCAATTTCATTGCAATAATACTGTAAACAGTTTAAAACTGAAATTTTGAAAAGAAAAAAACTTCCGCTCAGTAAAGTTCACTCACACTGTTTGATGATTCTTTGACAAAGTGTCTAAAATTATCATTTGCAATGAAAAAAATGGTCAATGGTCTGGTCTGGTAATGGAGTAGCTAATCTGCGACATCATTATAGGCAATTCTCATTACTAAAGCCAGAAAAGACAAACTATTTTAGGTGCACACTAATGCTGCTTAAAAAAAATGCAAAAATCTGTCAACAGAAAAAACAGCATATTGTTCTCTGCCAGTTCCTCACAAAAACTATTGATAAAAAACTATTGAGACGGGAGCTTCAATAACCCTGTTTTGGCATCAAAAAGTGGTGAAATTTGAGAATACCAACTTGCTGTGCTAAGACTCTTCTAAGTAAATCCAAAAGGGTTTTAATATGCAGGGTTTGTGTTTTAATATGCAGCCTTATTAGCAAACTACAACACGCGTGTATAAGCATACACTCACATGTACACAAGTACGCACCATCTGCCGGGGTTGTGTAACTAGCCTCTCCTGCGTTCAGGCCACAGACGGGTTACTGTGGGGAGCCCTAAAGGGGTACTAGAGACAACAGCACAGAATGCTGTCACACATCCTCCACAGCAAAAAAACTACTGCAGTGTTCAAGGTTTAATGGATGACTTCTGAAATTAAAAATGTCAAATAAATGTTCAAAGATTACTACTAAACTCCCTTTTACTTTAAAGATAATAAGTTTTGAAGACATGTTTTTTCATTATTCTGTCCATGCTTTCTTTTGCTTTCTTACAGACAAAAGTATCGGGATGCCTGACCATCACACCAACAGGGACTTTCTTGACACTGCATTCAAATACAAGACTTCGATATGGAGTTGGTCCCCTATTCACAGCTATAAAAGCTTCTACTCTTCTTGGAAGAGTTTCTGTGGAAATTTGTGCCGATTCATTCTGTAGAATATTTATGAGGTCAGACACTGATGTTGGATGAGAAGTCCTGGCTCCCAATCTCCATTCCAGTTCACCCCAAAGGTGTTGAATGGGGTTGAGGTCAGGGCTCTGTGTGGGCCAGTCAAGTTCTTCCACACCAAACCGATCCAACCATGTCTTTACGGACCTTGCTTTGTGCACTGGAGTACAGTCATACTAGAATAGAAAAGCTTCTTTCCTTCCCTGGAAATAAGGGGCTTAGCCCAAACCCTGAAAAACAGGAGTGTCTCAATACTTTTGTCCATATAGTATATACACAGTAAAAAACACACTGTTATTACAAAAAAACATTCTTCACAATGTTATTATAAAAAACATGCTTCAACAAGATACAGTCTACTGCAAAGGTTTACACCCTGTCAGTCAAATGACAAGTGGAATAAAGTTAACACAAGTTAGATTTACGACAATGCCACAGCCATCTGTGGCACCGAAGTCCAAGAGAGCATGATCACGTTCATTCTGGGCCAGGAAGGATGGCCCGCCCTCACTCCTATCAATTACAACGTTAGTCACCGAGGGCATCTGTTAGCTGATGTAACAGATTTGGCAGCAAGTATTCTCCTCCAAGTGCCTTGAGCTGTCTAATGGTGTTGCATTAATGGTAGCTCCCTATATTTCGGCCAGTTTTACAGCACAATTACTTCTGTAATTATTAGTTATGTGCCATAACTTTTTTCAGTATGTTAAAGTCAGCAAACAAACAGTAATAATATATCAGAACTATACTATGTATTCAAACAATGTTTACATAAAAATGAACTTTTTTAAAATAAGCAAGGAAAATTTGGTTCATCATTATCATAAACAAACAATTTTCCTCCCTTTTTAACTAAAGAAAGTAATGTAGTATGTAAACACTTTAAAAACTACCACACTACCATTTCTGAATGAGGCACAGTCAATTGGAAACTTAGGTCATTTACATCAGTCTTAAAAGGCGCAAAAACAAAAACATGATGATATGGGTCCTTCGAGGCAGCAGTTAGGCAAAACACCAAATTTGCCTCAAATGTAGATCAGCCAAAACATGCTAGGTATCTGGGGTTTGCTCATTTAGTTCTGCACTGGATATGTGAGGCTAATGTAGCTATGTTCACACCCCACAAATTAACATCATACAAACTGCATGGTTTACTACCAGCTGCCTTAAAGTTGTTCAGTAATTTCTAAATGACTTGATTGTTATTTCTGACACAGTAGGACACACTGTTTCCTATAAAAATAAAACAAATAGTGTACTAGTGGTTAGGGAGTTGACCCTGTGATCAGAAGACCAGAAGACCGTGGGTTTGAATCCCTGGACAGCTAGTGGCACCACTGCGGTTTCCTTGAGCAAGGTACTGTCCTCACACACTGCTCCCCGAACGCCCCCTGTTGCTGATTGCCCACTGCTTTCCCTGGTGAATGGGTTAAATGCAGAAAAAGAATTTCACATTGTTCACAGTGTGTGTGATAGGAGTATAAGGAGCTTACTTTAAAGGTCCCATGACATGAAAATGTCACTTTGCGAGATATTTTAACATTAATATGAGTTCCCCTAGCCGGCCTATGGTCCTGCAGTGGCTAGAAATTGAGATAGGTGTAAAGAGTGCTTTGGTCATCCTGCTCCGCCGTTCAGAGAGCGACAGCTCAGATGGCCCGATCTGGAATT
>JBBPCX010067757.1:0-12905 GCA_037974365.1 Hydrocynus forskahlii | reverse complement strand
CATTGTTTGTCATTTTCTCTCTCTCAAAATTTCCACTCACATTATATCCCACATTTTCCTCTCTCTGTGTGTTATGAGTGAATTCGTCCTCCTTACAAATGTGTGTGTGCATATATATATATATATATATATATATATGCACACACACATTTGTAGGGAGGACGAATTCACTCATAACACACAGAGAGAGGAAAATGTGAGATATAATGTGAGTGGAAATTTTGAGAGAGAGAGAATGACAAACAATGATCGAGATTAGATTAGAAATTACAATTTATGGAATTAGAGGATGACAACTGTTCGACTGAGAGATTCTACTTTGAATTTGACTTGACTTGTTTACAATGTTTATGCGTTTTGTCAGTGGAGAATGTTGTGACTTGATATGGCTCAAGACGAGCCTCTCGAAGCACTTCATGATGATGGGTGTGAGTAGTCATTGAGACAGGACACACTATGAAACACAGTGTACTTAAAATTTACCTTAATATACCCCTGAAAATACATCAAACCCCTTAATCTGAATTAAGTGGCCATTAATTTGTAAAATTAATTCAAGGCATGAGTGTGAAACCCCTTAATCTTAAATTTAAGGTGTTCATTCTGGAGGTTCTGTTATTAAGTGGTAAATAAGGACATAACAGTGTCCTTGTCTACCATATTTTTATCATGTGTTTTGTCATTTTTCTATTTGTTTTGTATATAGGCTTTTATTTTGACATGGAACACACCGGCCTTACATTTGTTTATCATGGGTTTCGTCTATCTGGTGTGCTCCAAGTAAATGAGATTTGTGTTGTTATTGGTTTAGAGTTTTGAGTTCTAGGTATTTGTTTGTTAGTGACCAACCTGAGTTGTCGGTCAACTGTCATCCTGACCTTTGCTGAGTGTTTCCGCTATCCTTTAGTTTTGAAGCTTGTTCTGGCCATCATGCCTTTTGTTTTGGAGTTTTGAAAATAAAGAGAGAAAATGGAAGTCTGCAAGTGTGCCTGTTATCTGTGCCCTAGAGATGGAGGGGAGACATGACATGACAGTAGTGTTCATTCTTAAGGTGTGAATTCAGGGGGTGACTTGTCATACTCCAAGTTTCATAGTTCATATGCTGACATTAAGTGGCATATTAACGCTTGTTTATGTAGTTTAGAATCTAAACAGTCTGATAATTATGAACATTGATCCAGTGCCAAATGGAGAATTATCTTACTAATCACTGGGTATAAAAGTTAGTAGTTAATTGGGAAGGTTATATTTACACTACTTCATAAAAGCATTTAGAAATCATAATTTTTAGTGCCATTTTTCTGTCTAAAAAGTGCTTAGCATATGCACAACATTTGCAGCATTCTGTGTGTAAGCAGCATATAGCATATAGCATTATTAAATAAAGAAAATAAATAATGAATTATTATAAATACAACAACCATCTCTGACACAGCGCAAAATAGTTGATTGCATGATCCAGCTCAGCAAAGAAACAATAATAGTCTTTTAAATAATTTTCTGTTTTTTCATGTAAATGCATTATGTAGTAAATGTTCATTCATAAAACATCAGTGTCCTTTGAAGGTCATCACCATTTTCTCAGATTTTTTCCCAAATTTTTATTGCACATTTGATATGCAAAAATAATACTGACTTCCAGTTTTATACAGATGACAAATTGATCAAATGGTTAAGAACAGATTCTTATTTGACTACAACCAGTCATAATTAGGTGCTGTTGTGAGTTGTTAATGGAAAATTACAGTTAAGGATACAGTGTACTATTAACAAAGTGTAATATATACAAAGCAGTATAATTATATTATTTAATGTAACATCTCACAACAAATTCAAACATGACAAAATTGAAAATGAGTACATATTTGATTACATGCTGTACATATATTTTCAAAACATTAGACAGTTAACCTATTTACAGACATGTGACTCCAACCACTGTGGTTTCCCAGGGACAGGCACATTCAGGAAATACATTTTGTCACCCTCAGATGCTACAAACAAAGGTGCAAACAATGATGACATTTGGATTAAATCCTGTAACACATTTTCCCTTTTGCAGAAGTACATGTGTACCCCTTCATCAATTTCTGGAGTTGGGAATATATCTACCACAGCAAATGTGTTGTTTATGTGTGCTACAAAATACTGAATTTCACCAAATGTTGCCTCTGAAACTCACACATAGCAAGATTTCTTGTTGCATTTGGCCTTGTGCCGTGCTGCAGAGAACAGCAGAGGCTGACTGCAGTCCTTCCTCTGGACTTGAATGCTCTTGTGGCACACCATGATTTCCATCTTCTCGTAACTGTCTGGTAGGAATTTGGTCAAGAGCATTACCTGTTTTGGACTTGGACATTGTTTTGTCCAGGTCTGGTTATTCAAATATAGTCCATGATGATCCTTGTTATGGACTGTTTCTGAACTGTAGGCAAACAATATAAAGTCCAGGACCTAAAAATAAAGAGAGATTTTTCCTACATTTGGGCATACTCACATTTCTGCCAGTTACACCAAGCTACAATTACATGGCTGATAAAGTTGTACCAGTGATTCATCTGGTACACTATGGTGCTGAAAAGGGGGTTTAATACTACAGCAACACTCACTGTTATGAGTACTGTATATCTGTACTTTAAATCAATTAGGAAAAAATGTCTACTAAATGAGTAAATGCATGAATAAAGCATATGTGTTTTTCATACACATACAACCTTCTTACAAACAGAAATATATATAATTTACCTGGTAAGTCCGCCTCATTGTACTTGCCATGTCACGCTTATTGAGTGCACCCCTCAGAACCCAGCTGTTAGCTCTCTCAAATGGGAACATCCATGTAGACACAAGGGGTCCATTCTCTCTGATTGATTGGGGCAGGCAGTGTTGTGCATGAACGCATTCAATGAACGGCGTTCATTGAACACGTTCTTATTTTTCGTGAACGCTGAACTGAACGAGTCGGTTTACAAATTATGAGCGTAACCGTGAGTGACGTTCACTCTCGCGAGACTGAACGCAGTTCACGTTTCACGTTCGCAGGCTTATAGCGATGGGAAGTTCGGCTCTTTTCAGAGAGCCGGCTCTTGTGGCACGGCTCCCAAAGAAGAGCCGGTTCTTTCGCCTCCCAAACGGCTCTTAGTTTATTATCATCTGCAGCCTCATATTTTAGCCTAACTTGGCAAATATGAATGCTTTGTGTGTTGATAAACCCCTTTTACATTTAGTGTTTTTATGAGAAGCTTTATAAGTGCCTAATTTTGTGTATTTTTCTGTTACAAAAGCAGGCATTCTTACTTTTTAAAATATTTAAATCAAACTTTTAATTTTAACACTGCAAACAAATCCACAGAACAGAAACAGAACCAAACTCAGTAGCCAAACAGTATGTCCTCAGTGCAGGCTGACATTCAAAAAAATTAAATGCCTCAGTTTGGATGGGCTGATGCGGTCTCTCCTCTCAGTTGGTATCTGCGGACGGACGGACAGACGCTCCACCTGACTGTCGTGTCTGTCGTCCTCTCTGTTGTCACATAATGGTATGATTCCATAACTTCACGTGATTGCTGCCGAACACAACAAAGTTCTGCTGTGAGCAGAGCTGTGCCACTGAGAGTGAGAGCTGAGCAGCGAAAGGAAAAAAAAGTGGGGAGTCGGCTCTTCTAATTCACTACAAAGCATCGGCTCTTAGAGCTCTTCCCAACTCTTTTGCAAAACCAATCGCAATTCCTCTCCGGTCACCCTAAAATGGCCCCCCAGGAGAAAACCACCTCCGCCACTCACGAGTGGTTTGTATAGCTACAGTGACTTTAGGTTCTTCCAAACTATGGGACTGTAGAAGTTCAGCCATTTTGGGGACTGAATACAGCCTAACTAGATGAGGGATTACTAGCAGAATCTCAGGTAGACTCCTGGGAGAGTTCTATTGGATTAGCTACCTGGGAGAGTTCTTCTGAAGTAGACTCTGGGGAGAGCTCTTGTGAAGTGAACACCTGGAAGACCTCTTTAGAGCCAGACACATGCGTCACCTCTTCAGAGTAACATGACTCAGAAACTTCTCCAGACAGACATGTGGAAATCCTGTTCAGACACTTGAGCGGTAACTTCAGGGGTGGAATCCTGGGAGTAAAGCTTTTCTTCAGATGGTGAATCCTCCTGAGAGGATTCAGAATGCTGGAAAAACATCAACCAAAAAAATACAAATGTAAGTGTTACACTCAAATTTGTTAGTTAGTTGCTGTTGTTAATGTTTAATTGTTATAATTTGGCCTATTATAGTTTTGCTAATCTTAGATCAATATCTGGGTAGAATTTCCAAAAAGAGAAAAAATCCCCTCAATAACAATGTCCTAGCAAAAACTTGTGAAACTAGATGAAAAGAGAAGAGGCTTGCTGCATCATACTTACTTGATGTATTGTAAAGCCCATCTCATGTACAACAGAAGTGTAGTTGGCCAAGGATCCAATCTGAAAATAAAAAGCAGCATCAATGCTTCTGTTTGTGTGATGCATGGCCAAAATTAAAAGTGTATAAATGTATAAGAACATTTATTTTTGGATGTCAAAATTCATGGTTAGGAAAATCACAGATAAATTAGACTGTACAGATGAATCAGGTCATACAGACCTACCTTTCTATTCTCTTTTTTAAAGTGAGCCTTTATTGTCCTGAAAAAAATACATTCTTTATCCTCCACAGACAGAACAAACACACTGGAGTCTTGACTTCTGGTCTCTCCAGTAAATTAAAATGTGTTTTCAGCTAGGGACAAAATGTATTTTTGGTGATATAGTGGCCAAAAGTATTATTGCAGTTTTGTGCAGTGTTTTCATCTGAATAATAAAATATATACAGTATATTTTTGATAATTTTTTCCAAATTTTTTACAAAATTTCCCCAAACCATCACCTGGAATCATTAGCAGGTATCTCCAGGTTTTAAAACCACCAGCTGAAATTCATACAGCTGCGGTCAGTATTTAATGTCATTTCAGAGGCTTTGTGGAACTGATCCGCCACAAAAATTAAGATAGTTCTTTATTTCCTTTGAGGAACTTTTTGGTCTTCTTCAAACCATGTGTTGTCATTTTTACATTGAAAATTAATAACAAAATAAAATTTAAATCTGAGATTAAAGTGGGGAATTTGGTTAACTATAAATTCATGTTTACTAAAAACTAATATCAAGATCATGTTTACCATGAACACTAACATGGATATTGATTTGTATTAATTGCATTTTAGTACATTTAGTGGAAATAGAAAACTCATTCTTACCATCCTTTTATTTTTGGTGAGTCCATTTTTGGAGTCTCTTGCTTTTCTCACTGATGCGGACAGGAATGTACTGAAGTTTTGCAGAATCTCTAAGGTATTTGCTCCACAGCAACCGCAGGACCAATCAGTATCACTTTACAGATTTTATTGGTTGGCATCTGTAACGTGATTGGTTGACTCCAGCAACAGCAACAGCAGCAATATCTCCAATCAATCAACTCACTTAAGGCCAACCAATACAATCTGCTTATGCAAGAAGCAGCCAATCAACGTCTACGGAAATATTACTAGCGAGACAGAAATGTTAAAAGTATTGCAATCAGAAAAGGCGCCGAAGACACCCATAGGAATTAGCCCCGCCCTCTCAATCCTTCGGCAAAGCGGCGCAGACACGAAGAGATAGGGAGGTAATTTCACTTATTTCCACGGTCCTCTACAAATAAACAAACAAAAAAAAGAATTGTCTATCAATAAGTATCACTATATTCTCGTAGTTTATGAATTAAGATAGGAAGTTTACTTAGATATGGAGCTACAATTAGCAAGGCTAGCTAGCTAAACCTTCTGAGGTAAATCCGAGGTAATTATTCTTCCATGAGCTTTTTATTAACCCCAAACGAGACTTTCAAACCCTTTCAATACCCCTCATTTTGTTAGTAAAGTGTAATTATTAAAAAAAGAAAATATTGAAAGCATTTTTGTACATCTGCTCGCCAATAAGTGCCGATTTTGCCCGCACATTTCCAGAACTTTCACCGGAGTCGCGCGGCTGTAGGGTCGCCGTACAAATGAGTATTTGTAACGCGATTCTACGGATGCAAGCGACGCGCTCCCTGACCATCGCGTGAATCGACCCAGGGTGAGAATTACAGAGTGGCTGAAAAGGGAGACCTTTTATTCTAGGGACCTTACTGCAAAGATTATATTAGCTGTAACATAAATGTGAACAAATTTCAAGAGAGCTCCCATTACAGCTCCCCTGTAATTTAAACTATGGCCTTCAAACTATTTGATAAAATATTGTTAGCACTAGTATTCTCCTTAAATATGGTTTGTTCATGTATTCACAGCAACCAACTATATGGAGGAATGTCGGTGGAGGAGCATTTCAAGAATAAACCAAGAGCTGGCTAATGAAGTATATGGTAATGTTAAATGGATAGTTCCTATCAGTGTTGTGTTTGGGAAATATGCTAAATTTGTTGATGCAGTCTTCTCAGTTGCCCATTTGCCCGCCTTATTTTATGTTGCTATGCCTGCCATATGCTCAATCTGCGTGCCTTAATTATATTATGGTGTTAATTAGGGGTCCAAGCACGCAGTGCTTGATCCCCATTGTTGTTATTTTATTCATAATCAGTGTTAGTTTTTCAATCTCTATGTGGACATAATGTTTTGGTTCATATAGTTTCAATCATCTGGATTAATCTATTTTCTCTTATGTTTTACCTTCAAAAACAAGGCGTGGCAGGGGATGATTTCATGGACATTAGGCAGCAAGATGTTTACATCTTGTTCCCCTTAAATTTCAGGCTGAAAGCCCTAATTTCAATTTTAAAACTAAAGGCAAGTAAACTGTCTGTTTGATAGCAAGCACTGTATTTTTTACTGTGCATTCCGAGACTTGCTGCTGTCAAGTCATTGTTACAGAATGTATCATATGTCGTTTCATGATCTTTCCCTCAAGCAGTCTGGAGTAGAAGCAGAAGACTTCCTTAAAAATAACCAGGGAAAATCAGTGGCAACACCAGACACAAGCAGATTCAGTGTAAGTATTACACAGTCCTGAAAATGGAAAATAGCGTGGACAGAGCCGTAAACTAACTCATATTTTATGTTATTAAATGTTTACAGTAGTATTTCAAGTTTTTCAAGATCCTTTATTTGTCACATACAGTTATACAAGTACAGTGTGCAGTGAAATATACCCAAAATCACAGACTGTGCAAACAAGTGAGATATAGCAGCAGATATAATAAATACAACATAATAACAAATAGACTAAAAGTAAAATAAAATAAAAAACTATTTCTGATGTCATAAGTTATTCTGCTCATTCTAGTTGTACCTTTACTGTTCTGTATTCTAACATTTTTGGTGCAAAATCTTCCATTTTTCTACACATTTCCACCAGGCTAGTGTAAGGTCAGCCCTGGGTGCAATGAAAATGTGGACCACTGCCTGCAAAGGAGCTGAAATTGATTGGAACCCTGTCATTAGTTTGTACCTCATACATTTGTTTAAAATCAGTGTTTCTTATCAAATAGTTTCATTTCTGTATTTTACTTGTATACCACAACGAGTGCTTAAAATTTCAATTCACAACATAAAACTTCAAATAAAGTGTTTTAACAGAATATTTCAAGTTATTTCAAGGTCACAGCAGAGTTGCCCTGCTTCATCGGCAAAGAGGAGGAAATTCACAAAAAGCCTTAAGGATGCTCCAAAACAGGCGGGAGAACTTCCGAAGGTCAGGAAAGGTAATACATACATGAGTAACTTGCAAGCAGGTTGAAATTATTCAAGCTCCTTACAATTAAATTAAATAATCAATGTCCAGAATACAGACGTGTACAAATTCCCTAGACAGCCAATTCTGAATAATTTTCCTTTTCATGCTCTGCTTCACTTTCCTGGCTTCTCATAACTTCTTTTCTATTGTTTCCATTGTCTAGATGACAGGAAGGACTTCAGCTTTGGTTGAACAGTGCGTAGTTTGTTCTGTATTTGTATCTTATGATTGTGTAATATGTTTAGTATGACATTTCATAATTTAGCTTCTTAAATATTGTGCAGTTGCCAGTCCAAGTTTTATTTTTACAATCTTAAACCTCTCAGGATCAGTACAGTATATGTGCATACATATTTTATGTGTTTACAGATATGTAATACTGCTGAAGAAAGATGGGAGAGCAGTGGCCCTTGGCAAAGTTGTTGGCGGTAAACATTTTCCCAATCTGCTGCTTGACTCACTGTACTGCACAGTTTCAGGTTTTCCATTGCCCAGCACACTTAATTTGGCTAAAGAACTTGATGTTATGATGATCAGAGTTTTGGCCAGTGAAACTGTCAATGTATATTGGGGAATTTTGAACTTGATTATAAACGCAGTATATTAATCTGCACAATGTAGCAAAATAGACTGAGATACAGAGGATATACACCGATCAGTCATAACATCATGATGGGTGAAGTGAACATTAAATATTTGGTTACAGTGGCATCTGACAGTGGGTGGGTTATGTAGCTGATGTGTTGAAAGCAGAAAAATTGGGCAAGTGTAAGGATTGGAGTGACTTTGGCTAGAGGGCTGGATCATAGCATCTCCAAAACCCCAGCTCTTCTGAGATTGTCCTACAGTGGTCAGGACCTACCAACTTTAAATGCTGGATATGTGGTTAAAATAATGGATTTCCTGTAATTCAAAGTTGTTACTAAATTAATCTCAATTTTGAGCAGTGTTTCAAATTGCTACACACCTGAAAAATTTGTGGAAAGAATGTCACTTGAGGTGTGCCTCCAGGACATCACACCTCTTTTTAACCACTTTTACAAAGTAAGCAGTTTCCTTGAAATATTATCAAATTTTTTCTGGGTAGCTCTCGGACTGGGTTTCCATGGGGCATTATAAGCATTACAAGTAATTAAACCGAGTTGGTGAGTATTATGGTCTTAAATAGCATTAAAAAGGTGACAAATAAGGCCTTACATTGCTTTAAAAAGCATAACATTTTATTGTCATAGGCATTAAACATTTAATAAACACACAGGACAGCCAAATAAGCAAGTTGATTACAGAAGACATCAGCCAATCAGCTGAATTCTCCAACCTGTGAATGGCTGATTTGTGGTACAATTATAATGCTTGTGAATGATTCACTATACTCTCAGAATGGAGGCTCAAATATACCAGTGCACAGTTTATGTTTTTAGGGGCAATTGGCTTCATGGTTAATTTCTGACAATTGCAAATGTTTTGTGTTGACTCTTCAGCTACATATACAGATTCACAGATTCATCATTAAAACAGAAGGGGAAGTAATGTCTGTTATTTAAAAGCCAGACATTGCTTATATGTCTATACCACTGTGAGTCCAAATCGCAAGTACTCACCCAGCATTTACTGACACAAGTCAACTGGTTTCAGGGAGCACATTTTAACATGGCTATGATCCTATTTTTACTAAATACCTTATGTATTGAAAATAATGTGGATTTACTGACACCTGCAGAAACCCTGTAAGAACAAGCATAAGGCTGTATAAACTTTTCACTAGCTGTTTCGTTTTTTATCTTATACATCCTACAGATGGATCCGAATGTAAATCAATTTTGATGTACAAGAAGTTGTAATATCTTCACAATGCTGTTTCTTCTTTACTATTTTAGGCGGAGGGAAATGTGAAATGGAGGAAAAAATACATAGATGGCCCTGCTAAGCCACACAGGAGAAGCAAGGAACAGAAGAAAAAATAGGATAGAAAAAGGGAGAGGAAAACAAAGACGGGACAAGACAGATCAGGAGGGAAAAGCAATGGAAGAGAAAGTCCGCATAGCAAGCTGAGATCTCTGAGATTCAGCAGCTTGTCCAGGTAAGTTACTCTGTCTTTTCTCATCTGCAGAAGGGTCTGGCGGTCGTAGACATCCTTATCAGCTGTTCAGATGCACGTTGACAAAGGTTAGATACGGACTCGAGAGAAAATTCAATGCTTGGATATTTTGGTATGCTTGGTTTTATACAGCTGTGACAATGGGAATGACTGGGACACGCCTGAAACCAATAATTAAGGTGGTTCCCAATAATTTTGTCCACATAGTGTATGTAATTCCTGCAGGTTTATCTTTGTTTGGCGCAGGGGTTTTAGGTCGGCGAGGAGGCGGAAAGTGGTGGGAGATGTTTTGTGGATGTGTTTCATGTGTAGTAAATTTGTAAAGAGCCCCCCAAAAATTTTTTTTTATTCCACACTCAGAAATATGTGACTGATCTCAGTATTGGGTGCGTAACAGCAACCATTTCGGTCCCAGTTATTGGACCAACCCAAACAGTTGACTACAACCACTTTCGGGTGATCTGATTTATCTGTTTTTCGACAAACCGTCCCTTTAAATTTGCCAATCTCTAGAAAACTGTGGAACAAAACAGCTGTGATGTGCAAAATTTCAGATTTCATATTTGATTCTCAACAGTTAATAGAGTAAAAGGTGATTGCAAGTATGTTTATTTTAAACAGGTGCAGTGGCAGTGAAAACCCTGCATCCATCTTTCATGGATCCTCAGCTGCTGCTCCACTGCCTGGTGATTAGCTTTGGGTCCAGGTTTAAAACTTGAACCGATCTTCACATGGCATTGCTTTGTATTGTGAAGAAAAGCAGGTGTCTCTCTCTCATGGCTCCTCGTCTGCACCACTGGAGAAATCCGGTTTGGGCACCACTTCAATAATAAACAAATGGCTTCAATGAGGAGCCCTCACCACAGACATACCAGCGTTACAAGTGGTCAAAATTTGAAAACTGTTGCTTTACTACCCTCTAGTGGATTTCTGATTTCTGCTCAGTCTAGTTCTGGTTTGTAATATACACATTCATTAGCATATTCAACACCATATTAATAATGTTTAGAATGGTAAAGACCAGAAGGATTCTCTTAATGGGTCAGGAAGAGGACGGTGGGTCAGCACCAGCACCTCCACGTAAACTGATGACTCGTTGTCCCTATCCTATGAGAGACAGAGAGACAGACTAATGCATTTCCACAGCACTTTAATGATGAATTAGAGCTTCATTGTAATTTGATGCTGTGATGCTTCTGGTTGAAGGAACCTACTTCAGTAAAGAAGAAGAACTGTCTTCATGGCAGAGAGGACGGTGGGCCAGGAAATCAGAGAAAGAGGCTGAGGCAAAATCCTTCTCATGGAGATTTATGGAGAATTGAAAAGAAGAAAGTTGTTCTGTACTAAATTTCCAGAAGGTTTACCTAGAAAATTTAACAATTTTCCCTTCCGTGCTATCTTTTGGAGTTCCACCTCTTTGAGAATCTTTAGACTGTGCTGTGAAGACACACATTAATGTGTTACATTTTGTTTGATTTTATACAACTGTGACAATAGGTATGATGGGGATGTTCCTGAATTCAGTCATTAAGAGGTGTGTCCCAATACTTGTTACATATAATTCCTGCAGGTTTATCTTCAGTTGCAGGAGGTCCGACCCCTCAGAGATCCCCAGGAAAAATTCAGCCTGCGACAAGTTCTCCTCTGCTCCGTCTTCACATCTCAGCTGATGATCCAGACTGATGTTCTCCATCTGGAGCAAGGAAAGAAACACAGCTGTTCATCGAGTTTGCTGTTCTTCAGTATGTACCTTAAAGCCACACTGATCTCAGATCTAATCAGTAGAGTGTTTTACCACTAGTAGTTCTTTTTCTTCTGCTTGTGTTTTGTTTTTCAAGTTTCTTTCCTTTCTCTGTAGGCTGGTATAGGCGAGCAGTGTTCTAAACAGTTTTCTTTTTTTAAATGTGAGTCGATGTGTTTTTGGGGGAACAGTGTGATGAGTGCGTTGGAGACTTACGCATGGAGGTGCTGAAACAGAGGATTCTTCAAGATCAGAATCCACCTAGAAAACAAAAATATATTTCCATTCCTCCATCAGTCTACAGTTGTTTTTTAAATTGTAAATCAGGTGGAAGATACAAGAAATTCTTACTAACCTGAAATGAAGCTATCCTGTTCCTGTGAAATGCTGGCATTGTGTAGCAATTTAATTTCCTAAAAAGTATTAATAAGCAGAGCTTGTGGCAGTCTGTCTTTTTGCTTTTGATGTGTTAGCACAGATTTTGACAGTGTTTATCACGGGGCTTAAGTTCCTAGACCACCCTCTTATAGTGAAAAAACGGGTAAAAGGCCATGTCCCCACACACACGGGTATTTCTGAAAACGGAGATTTTCCGTTGTTGTTTTTTTTAAAAATCGTGAAGCCAGTCGGAAGTCTTGAAGGGGGGGATGTCATTACCAGAGACAGTGTGTTGAATATAATGCCATCCAAAGCTGACTCTGATGACCTCTTATGTCCTTCATGTATTTCCAACCCATAAAAAACTGTGGCATGTTGCACTCACCCCCATCATCACAAAGTGCTTTGGAAGGCTGGTACTGAGGCACATGAAGGCACACCTCCCAGACCAGCTAGACCCACTGCAGTTTGCATTTTGCAACTGATGATGCCATTTCAGCTGCCCTTCACCTCACCCTTTCTCATCTGGACTCAAAGGACTGATACGTCAGAATGCTATTCATAGACTTTAGCTCAGCATTTAACACAATTGTTCCACAGAAACTGGTGGGGAAACTAATCCTACTGGGCATGAACACCTCACTCTGTAACTGGGTCTTAGATTTTCTGACTAACAGGCCTCAGTTTGTCACCTCCAGGACCGTCAGCCTGAGCACCAGATTGCCACAGGGATGCATGCTCAGCCCACTGCTGTTCACCCTGCTGAGGCATGACTGTGCTGCCCAATTCAGCACAAACCACATCGTCAAGTTTGCAGACGACACACAGGGTTCCCACGGGTCAGGGAATTTCTGGAATATCAGGGAATTTCAGTAAAGGCATTTCCAGACAGGGAAAGT
>JBBPCX010067756.1:0-12906 GCA_037974365.1 Hydrocynus forskahlii | reverse complement strand
TCCATCTGAGGGAGTTTTTCCTCGCCTCTGTCGCCTTCGGCTTACTCACTAGGGGCTCAGACCTGGACTCTGTAAAGGTGCTTTGTGACAACCTGGTTGTAAAAAGCGGTATATAAATAAAACTGAATTGAATTGAATTGAACACTGGAGAGGAAAACAAAAGCAATAGATCAAGTGGCCAAAATCATACGAAAAGACAGTGTGGGAGGTCAATGTTGACCTCAGCAAATTCTTGGGGACTATCCATGGCACCACCCTGAAGAAGCTGGAGTACTTGGAGAAAATAATCTACACCTATGGAGCAGAGCGATTCGGGACAGTAGAGAGGGGCAGAACAGAACCAACAATCCCCACTATATTATGGTGGAAGAGGGTAATAGATCATTTGGTCCTAAAGAGAAGGCAGCTGAAGAAACAATGAACAAATGCCACAATTCCTGTGGAGGCTCATGAAGGTGGTGTGACAAACAGGAGATTCCATTGTTTTTGCTATATCAGTTTGTCATAATTTATCTGTATATTTATCGCTGTATTGAAGTCCCTCAAAATGATGAGTACCGCATCCGGGTGCTTGTTTTGAGTCACACCAAGTGCATCATGTTATTCAGATTGAGCCATACCTGTGTCAGCATGAGTTGGGATGTAGACTGCCAAGGTGATTAACAGGCTGAACTCATGATGCAGGTAGAATGGACGGCACTTGAGGGTCAGATATTCCAGAACAGAAATGCTCTTTGCCTTGCACCATGAAACAGACTCGCCACCTTTTGATTTGTTAGCCTCTGTCATTCTGTCCATGCAAAACACAGAGAAAGAGTCTGACAGAGTCATCACTTGATCTGGCACAAGTAGGATCAGCTATGCGTCAGTAAACTCAGAACGTTGTAGTCCCTCACGCCCCATTGGAAAGTCACTCTTGCTGAGATCGTCCAGACTGAACATTCGCAAGAAGAATGCTGGGCACAGAAGGGCGATGAACTCTCTCTCAGGGAGTCAGCCACAGGTCCCATGATGTTTCTTTGATCGCTGCCATGGGGCCTCGCAAGTGCATGTTTTGTTCTTGTCCGCACTTTGGAGTCTCTCAGCCAGCCATGACAGACCGGGTTTAAAAGGTGTGGAACTTGATTGCAATGTCCCAAAGTGCTGCACTGTTATAAGTTACTAGATCTGCTGAAATGTGGGCATGAAAGCCAGTAAAAAGTAACTAAAATGAAAACACAGTCAACATGGAGCAACCAGGAAGGTGTCTGAAAGTAGTCGCACCATACCAGAAGATACCAAGAGTCACATATTTAAGGACATTTTCACAGATTTTATTCTACTGAAATTGCACAAATGCACTAAACTTTAATTTAATTTAAATGTTATTGTTCGATTTTCAACAAACCCCTTCTTTACCCCTGAGTAAGTGTGTAAGCAATTTTCTAATGGTGGGCACAGAGAACATTCTTTAAGCATTTCTCATTATGCCTAGCTTGTTCAAGTCACTTTGTTAAATGAGCATATATCATAAAACTGATTGCAGTAGGTATTATTTTCTGTTTGCTTTGATAAAGCTCAAGAACAAAAAGTTTAGGCTCCATCTCCAATCTAACTGATAAAGATATTGGACAATCTCGCCTCAAAAATCTCCTAAACTACCCTGTCAATAGTAATGAAACTGTGCGACATTGCCTTCACCACATCAAACACACGTTTGGAATGCCAATGTGCATTCTCTTTCCATGCATTAAAATTCTAAAGAGATTCTAAAGAGTCTGCACATATTAATTCATACATTTCAGAAATTTGCTCTCCAAAACTTTTTGGAATTCAGAATTTGCAGTCAATAAAACAAAATAAAATCTTTGAAAGCGTGATCTTCTTAGGTTTCTCGTGTTTCATGAGTATTTACATTTTTCCTACTTTACTACAGGTAGGAACTGTTGTCCTGGCGTAAGTCAGACCCAGACAGATTTACCAGAATTATCACTCCAGAGAATGCATTTTCACTCTAGTGGCAATGAACTTCACAACACTGTTGTCGAAGCATGACACTCTGCACAGAGATCTTTGGCCTGTGGATGGCTGCCTGACCACTGATTGCGATGAGGTTAAGCTCTCAACACGTCCAGCACTTTGCATCCAGAGAGTTAATGCCACCTGCCACTTCAGGATGTTGGTAATCTGCTATGATTTATGTTTATATTTAATCAGGGCAGAAAAGCAGTGTGAAAATGTAGCAAAGAGATGTGCCGTAAATCTTAAAAATGGTACAGCAATGAAAGCTCTTCGGAGCAGTCCGTTCTACTGCCAATGATATTAACTAAATTTCTATTTGGTAAAAAAATACGTAGAATATAGAAAATCCATTACCCCAATTTTTCCTTTTTTTCCCCCACTGTAAGTTAAATATTTATAATGCCATGAAAAGTCTTTGTCATTGGGGATTGTTGTGTTAGCTTTATTCCAGATATAACAGGACCACCGTCAAAGAGTTCCACACTCAAATATTGTACAGAATATTATTCCAACAGACTTGGGTATAATCAGTGTTTGGCAAATGTGAGATAAGCATTTGATCCTTTCCTTAGAAGTGGTTTAGCATTTCAAAGGATTACCATTTTTGCCCAGTCCAAGGAATCATCAACACTGACATTATGGTGCTCTGAATTCGTTTCCATTCTGTTCTGCACTGTATATAATAGGTCACAAGAGTCTGGATATCAGTGTTGTGCTGGTGGTCTTACCCATCATATCCAGCCTTCTGACTCCATGTGCCACAGGGTCCTGGGTCACTGGAAGTGGACTGGTTGCTGGGAGAGCTGCAGTAAGGCTGTCCAGGGTTTCCAGATGAGTTCTGGAATAGTTCAAAGTCATGCAGAATCCTACACAGACACACAAACAAGAAAAACTACTTATCTAAAGTGTCATAATTCTGAGATGTGTCTTTCGAACAAGAGCAAGATTCATTCTGAATTCCAGAAAAGAAAGAGAAAAAACAGTCACGAAAAAGGCAGTAAGGTAAGTTCCAGTAATAGCAGGCACAGTGTGGATAGATACGAATTATTTCCACAGTTGGAACAGGCGTTATAAATGACCTTCTTCTCCAGATCCCTCATCATATGGCTAGGCAAATAAAGACACACATTTCATATAGTACAGCATATGTAACCTTTCGTAACGGAAAAAAGAAACCTGCAGTTTATGACTGGAATTTAATTACTGTGAGGCACAATTTGAATTTGAATCTGACTCCATATGTCCAAAATATGTTTCAAACACCTGCCTATCCTATGGCCAGTTATTGCAGGGTGTTTGTCACACCTTTAGTCAAGTAACAGCCTCCACTCTTCTGGAAAGATGTTACACTAGAACAGTGGTCTACAACTTTCAACATAAAAAGCCATTCTGGCCCCTTTCCCACCAAATAATCTTCACATGGAGGCACAAAACCTACTTGACCCCTGAAAATGAAGATAACAGCATATTTGGTTTTATAGTTAAATGCTACGTATAAAACAACTAGTTTGTTGTGTTTAAGAAATAACAGAACCACAAAGAGAAAACTACTGACATTTCATTGCTGCTTGTACATCAAAGGAAAAAACTTAGCACTCACTCACTTTCAGATAAAATATATAATGCAGGCCTATTTGAGTCTTATTAGTGGAATAAAGCCACCCACCTTAAAATTAATAAAACGTATGCAGCATATTCACTTTAAAACAAAGTATGCCAGTTCATATTTATGAGTAAAGTCAGTTTCTGTATGTCGTTATTCTTTTTCCCTCTGTCATGTTTACAGCATTCAACCGTGGAGCCTGAACATAAAACCCTACATCAGTTCAGGGTCAGATAAGAATATCTGCTAAATAAAACCTTTCTCTCCCGGTTAAAGTGATTTCTGTTCCTGAACATCTCTGCAGAACTGATCTACGTCAGGCGCGAGCGAGGTCTGTTCTTTATGTGGCTCATGTTGGAGAAAACCTGCTGGATCCAGAGATCGACTCCAAATGCACAGTGTCTGGGATGGAATTCCAGAGAGGGGCTGGTGGGGCTGGTGGAGGCCCCGCCGAGTTCCACTGTTAATGAAGAATCTCTGGGTTTTCCTCTTTCACTTCCCCCTCAACTGGTGCTCCTATGAAGGACGTGAGAAGAAAACTCTATTGACCTAGAAGAGGATGAGGGTCCGACTACTGAACACAAAAATGAGAATCCAAAAAGACACTATTCCCCTCCAGACTCTATTCCAATGTGACCACAAAAAGACACCTTTAGGTTAAGTTGACTGCTGAAAATGGCCATGACTGGAACTTCTGTCTTCCCTACATCTTCTTTGCAGTGCAGAAACTCCACAAACAGGAATCAGTCAGGAAATGCAGCAGCACACTGAAAACGTCACGTCACTTGTGAGGGAGCACAGGGAAGAAGCTCAGAGATCACAACAACAATCTCCCCACCTAACCTACGGCCAGAGGAGTACGTCCTGGTCCTAGTCCCATTCAGGAACGGTACATTCCAGGCCCATTTACTACTCCAGACATCACCACTATAGTATTTTAAAGTGCTGATTGGCCACTGCTTAGTATTTTAAAACACTTAGTCATATGTTTTAATAGAATAATAGTGGTTTAGAGGGAGGACACCAGTGAGTACAGTAAAATGACAATAAACCTACTTGCCTTATCACAAAGTAATAATCCTAAAACTACAGATAGACACATAAAAACACGTCTCATCCGATATGTCACCTGTCTCATGTCAGCCCTCATGTTCTCCCCAGTGATTACCTGCTTTAGTTTCCCTGTGTGTTTCCTGGTGTCGCGTCTCGTCTGTTAATTCAGTGATCATTGTTTGATCCATGCAACCGACATCCGTCAGGCAAGCCTTCTCCCTTGCCTCGGGCTTGTGTCTATGTTGCTCTCACACACTGGCTGAGCGGAGTGAGGGGGAACGGCGGTCTCTTCTAGGCCAGTGGACTTTGACTTTGGCTCTTGCGTGTCTCTCATGTTTCTTAGTGTTAACCAGCAAGGCTGAAGCGCCTGTAGGCTGAAACTACTCTTAGTCGGCTCTGCAGGAAGCAGAGCTTCTGACCCTTGCACTCTTCATGGCTCCTGGATAGGAGCAAACCAAGTTTTGGGACCGTATCAGTGAGACGGAAGCCCATCCGGAACTGAGCAGGTCTCTTCCTCGTGACTCAAAGAGAGTCTTCTTGTATGTCTGTTCTACCAAGCCCCTCGCCTTTAAGTGAGTGTTTAGGTGCCTTTTTGTTATTAACGCCCATTTGGTTCTGTTTAACGCCGGCATCTGTGTCCTCCTTCACTGAGCCGACATAACAGCTGCACAATAGACCCTAACATTACACACACCAAGCAATTGATGGCAGTGCAGTAAAACAGTGCTTGCCTAGTCATATTCTAATTAATCTGTAATTTGACAACAATTACCTTTGGTAGATCCTGATTCAGAAACATGTTATGTATTTTGTGTAACTACACAAGCCTGCCATTTCTCCATTTTCCTCCCTAATTTACCAAATCACAGAACTGACGCAACAGACCCATGAGGGAATGGTGAGAAAGGATATAAAGCATACCTGGTGCCATCCTGGTACTTCTTGTCAAAGGAGGTGCTGCGGGAGATGACTGCCTGGGCATACTGAGATATCTGCTGTCCAGAGGCTTGCCCTTCAGGACCCTGCGTAGGTGAAATCTGAGAGGTGGGCAGACCCTGAGGCCTGTGAATCATACGATGCCAGCCAGCTCCAGCTCCTGCTGTCTTGTACTCCACAACAGGGAAGTGGCACAACTCTGAGCACGCCCTAGCAGTGAGACAGGGGCGCAGAACAGCGGCATTCAGATCAGGAAACAGAAAGTGGGGTCCCTCTGCCCTCAGTGTAATCACTGTAACTAATACTGCAAGCCATTTCTAGCACATGCTTCTCGTGTGGAAGGAGAGAGTGAACAGGATTAAATATTTACAGGCTGCCCCATTAAGATACTGGGCTGTAAAGTGGGCACATTTCTGAGAGAACACTTTCAAGTACAACATGCATAATTTAAAATACAATATGGATCTAATGAGCGTAGCTGTGGTAACTGCATGCACCTCTTAGAACAATTTAGTTGCTGCTACACATAAAATTGCGGTCTGGGTAAAAGTCAAGTCAAGTAGCGCTTAATTGTCGTCTCAGCCATATACACTTAGTATACAGTGAGACCAAAAATTGTCCTCCTGGACCATCAGTGCAACATAGAACACAACAGAACAGCAGCACAACACCACAAGTATTTTACTTCAAAAAGCTCTTGCAAACATATCTACGTGTCCTTCATTTAATTAAAAACATGAAAGATTTAACCACAGTTACTTAGCATCCTAATACAACAGCGCACTTTATACAGCAAAACAAACCCACTGAGGGTTTCCCAAGGCTTCCAACTGAAGGGGAAATTCAGGAAACAATCAGTTAGCAAGAACAGATAGCAGCAGCGTCACGCAGTTTACTGCAGAACTTTCAGACTGACATTCAGCCACAAGAGGCTCAAGCATTATACTGGGGGAGGGCATGTACCCCCCACTTTTAAAAATACTTAATTTCACCCCCCCACACACACCTATCCACCCAGCACGGTTTCCATCACAATTCGCCATAAATAGGGTCGGCAACAATTCCACGCAATATGGAACTGTTCCGTATTTGAAAGATAAAAGACGCGGTCCGTATTGAACTGATATGGAACAAAGTTAGTTTCACTTTAACTTTCAGTTTACACGTATTTTCCTCCTTGCTTATGAAAATTATAAATGGTATGACATTTTAAATTTTAAATCACAGGCACTTTCATAAAGACTATTTTAATAATTTAAATTGTGTTAATTATTTCCCGTCATAGTTTTATTTACATGTGTAATGAGCAACAGCTGGAAATCTTAAACTGACTGCAGACCAGCCTGGTGCAATGGTACTGATCTGTTAACATTCTGGAGTCTGAGGCTTCTAAGGTAGTTTCACATGCCTTGATATTTTTTCCAATATCAAGGCATGTGAAATGGACAAGACTGTTTTAA
Source organism: Hydrocynus forskahlii (assembly GCA_037974365.1). Taxonomy (NCBI): domain Eukaryota; kingdom Metazoa; phylum Chordata; class Actinopteri; order Characiformes; family Alestidae; genus Hydrocynus; species Hydrocynus forskahlii. The sequence goes on along the minus strand of JBBPCX010067756.1, from coordinate 5,853 downwards.
CCCTGTACACGTAGTGTTGGCTGTAGGTGAAAAAGATATCTCATTAGAATAAAGGCCTCATGGAATGGGACATGCTGTTCATGTTCTGAGTTCAGAAATGTCCCAATTCCAGTACCTTATTTAAGCCTATAAAATAATATTACAGACATAATTCTCTAATTTTCTCTAATAAAGAGGACAACTGTTCATTCCTGGCTCGGGAATTTTTTAGTGTGAATATAAAACCTTACTGATGAGGTGTTTCTGTCTCTATCATCAAATCCATTTGTTCCTGTAAGTATTTGTATTATATTGTACCTTCTGTCTTATCTCAGTTCCAAGTAGAAAAATGCATGCATTACCTTCTGGGAGTCCCATCCATGTGTGGCTGAATAACTACCACAGAGACGTTGGTGGAAGTCCGCAGGAGCTCAATCGTCTGCTCGTGAGAAAGTGTCGCAATGACGACTTTGCAGATCTCTACCAAACGGCTGCCGGGCCGCAGCCCCGCCTGCCAGGCAAACCCGAACGGCTCCACATCGGCCACGACTCCTTCAAAATTCACGTGGAAGCCCAGCTGACCCAAAGCATTTCTGCGGAGAACCATCTCCACCGTCTCACAGCCTCGAGTCACAATCTGAAGAGAAGGGGTAAGTCATATTAGCAATACAACAGATTCAAAACTAAACCGTCTATTCCCTGAACCGTCTATTCCCTGAACCGTCTATTCCCTAACCAGTCTTTTGTCCTGTTTTTCTGTCCCCTCCCTACCCCCTTTTTTAAACTACGGAACCCCTTTGTTGGTTCAAACCAAATGTCTCTGTTCTGCTCGTCACAAAACAACCAGCAGAAGATGAAATATGTCCTGTGTATCATCGGAGTACACAACCTTACAAGTTCCAGCTGTCCTGGTGTACCATGATCCGTGGAAATGTAACCTACTCCCTAAAGCATAGTCTGGATATGCATCCTGCAACCCGGGTTGACAGGGGCCAGCAGTGATGAGCATCTCTACGGTGTTTGGTAAACAGGGTGAGGTGTGTGGGTCTGCTGAGGACGAATCATGGATGTCAAAACCACAATGCATGCCTGAGTCTCTCACTTGCTGCTCGACTTTCCTCCACACATCGTTTACCTTCTCTGCTTCCTGTCCATGCCCTGCTTTTGCTGCCTCCCCTCTGTGATCCTTGTCTACTCTGCACTATGTCCGTAAGCGACCTGTTTATGTACCTAGCTTGCCCATCTTCACCAGTGTGGTCTAAGAATGTGCAACAGAAAACATCTTCCACAATAACCTACTCAAAATGGAGCATTTATAAACTGCTGTAGGTATGTATTGACAGACTCTGCCTACACTAAAGAATAAATTGCTGAAATTGGTAAGAAACATAGTGTGTGTGTATACATATACATTCTAATAATAATAATAATAATAATAATAATAATAATAGCAATGATAATAATAATAATAGTAATAATAATAATAGCTATAATAATAAATAATAATAATAATAATAATAAAATTAAATCTAATCAAACCTAATCAATGTAACTACAAACAGGGAGGCCACAATGTAAGACATCACACTTTCTTCTGAATGATAACTTTTTGTCGAACTCACCTCCAGGCGCAGAGTGACTTCGCGGACCTCCTCAGCGCAGCCATTTTGGACAGAGAACGCCACACAGTCCCCACGCTCGTAGAAAACTTTGACTCTGCCCCCTGTTGGGGAGGAGCTCCATCCAATTACGTCCCTGCAGCAGCAGTTAAACACAACTTCCTTAGAGGCCTCTTCAATGAGCACCACAAACTCGCTGGAGACAGCCAGAAGGCACCTGGTCTCTCGGGCGAGGCTGTGGTCCTGAGCGGTCACGGCCCAGGTGAGGGCGCCCGGGCTCCAGAGGTGGGCGTTGATCCGTGGCCGGCTTCGCTCCTTCCTCTTTGCCCCGAGTGTGATAAAGCTGAACTTGGCTGCTGTGGAGTCCACTGCCGTGGCACTGGTGAAATTCTCAGCCAGGTCCTTCAGGTACTCATGCCGGGAGCGTGTGGCCATCGCACGAAACTTCTCAGACTTGTGTGCAGCGTTCTCACCGTTGATCATCTTAGCTAGCAGGAAGTCCCGGAACACTGCAGATTTGGGAAACATCCCCCCTTTGGGGAGGAGAGGACCGAATGCCGGCACATCCTTTGACCTAGCGACTGCAACACTGTTGAAGAATATGACAACGTATACCAGATACTAAATGAATGCACTATTGTCGTTGCATTGTGTTCAATAATGTAACGCTGATTCTTTATTGCTGACCCGTTGGTTATAAAACAAAATGGACCTGTGGTCAAAACTAGAAACTAGAAAACAGGTCTTTTACACAAGCACTAGAATAAATCGAGAAAAATCAATATCAATTAGGATCTTTTCCATTACAGGCTGCAGTGAAGATCAAGTGGTAATTTCTCTCAGGCAGGCTTCAGCTTTGGTCCTCTCTCTCACACTAAACTACCCGAGCTTCAGAAGTGCAGCACTCAGTAAATACAGCCTGAAATTGAATTCCATTCAATCTTATCCTCTAATCCCCACCACCTCAAAGAAGCTTTATATCTAATGGTCAGCAAGGCATGAACGAAGGACTATTTTACCCCTAGAGAGAATCTTTATTCACAAATAAGATCAGGCTTGGATGTGCTTAGTCTGTCTACAAGAGAAAGAGAACGTTGTTCTGAAGAGACATGGTCTCAAAGTAATGGAATTTAAGATTTTTTTTAAGTGGAATAAAAGAATTTGGATTATTCTAAAACTGGTTCCCTAAAATCACGTTTTGCTGTCATGAGGTAGAGTCAGGTGTGTGTGTGTGTGTGTGTGTGTGTGTGTGTGTGTGTGTATGAGTTTTTTATCGCACCTGTACCAAACATTTTCTGTGCAGGGATTCTGTACTTTGACGATGATGAAGATGTGCTGGAAGTGGGAGCGAATGTTCTGGGGGGTGAATGGTGGTGCTCCAGGTTCCTGGAAAATGATCGTGACAATGTCGTTCCCAATGTGCCTCTTCCTCAGCAACTGGAGTGTGAGAGAAGGATGTCTGTTAAAAGTACAAACTCCACAACACAACCCAAACACAGCCATGCAACCGGAGTCCAAACTGCTGTTAAAAACATACCTAACTATACTAAAAACATTCTAACTATACTCTAACTGTACTCTAATTATACTCTATACTCTAACTGTACTGTTGCCGTGAAGATATGGCCTCAAGTACTCACATTTAGCAGACAAAGCACATAAATCATCCTTTTACTACAGAGGAGGATCTGAGCTAAGACCTGTCAAATAATTTCATTACCTCATCGTGGGCTGTACAATATGTATATTTGGAATACAGCCCCAAAAATAGTGTAAAACTGATGTCAAGCTCACCTGTTGCCGGTTGTTGGGAGTATAGGGGAGCATTGTGGAGACATGGAACATGAGTTCATAGTCTTTATAGACGGTGTAGAGGGAATGAGTGCCTGTAGAGTCCACTGCGGCCGTAAGGAAGGAAGGTACAAACGAAATGAGCAATGAATAAACAACCAAATACACCAACATGTCTGCATATACACAGTTCCCGAAAAAATAAGATCACTGCAAAAATGTTCAGTTTCTCAAGTTTTATCTTTAATAGCTGCAAGTATTGATCTGAACAGCTTTGAACAAATGCTGACAATATTTCTCCTCATTTCCAAATAAACTTATTGTTCTTTAAAGCATCATTTTAAAGGAAATAGCAAAACATCAAAATAAGAGAAAAGACACAGCGTTTACAGAACTTGAATAATTCAAAGAATTATTATCTTGTTCTCTCTTAAACAAAATGGCAATAATGACCTTTGAGGAACTTCTAGTAGTGTTTTACCATCCAACTGGTCTCATTGCGAGAGGAGAGTGTCGATTACAGCAGTGTTTTTATACTTTTACTCATAAAATAAGACTCTTATTTTTTCCAGAGCTTTAGTGGAAAGCATTTGCCAGGCGTACAAACTGTATGTATTATGGTGTGATATAAACACACATACTCTTGTTGTCCAGCTGCGCTCTGTATTTTGTGAAGCCTTTCAGACGAACTCTTTGGCCCAGCAGATCCAGAAATTCCTCCAAAGCTGGACTTCCATTTTCGTTGTTGTACATCTCCTCCTCGGTGCTCTGGCCTGCCTGGCAGTACAGGATCCCAACCTTGTGCTGATAACTCAACTGCAGGACCAAGATAGTACAAGTCAAATTTCATTACATCTTTTTGTAGCCATCCCTGAGTAACCAGTATTTATTTTTATTTCTTGACCCTTGGTGGGTTTGGAATGTTGTCTGTCTGTTGTTTTTGCATAATGACAATTCTACATCTGGTTTCATTTAATATTAGGTGACAACTAGCAGCATGTAATTGTATTTATTTATGAAATTTTTTTTTTTATCATTTTTTAAAATGTTTTCCCCTGTTTGACATCTCCTTAATGTTGAAAATGTTTTCTTGTTAATGTTAGACAATTCAGCAAAAAAACAATGTGAAAAATAAATTCTTTATGATCTTGATTATATAGACTGTTTGGGTCCGTATTAAATCTGACCCTTTCCATTTGACGCATGAGCCACGATGGGCTTGCTTAGCGCTGGTCATCCAGTATGGTCTGGTATATTAAAACACTTTTGTTGTAATATAACTCAATTCATAAATAAAACACTTAAACATTAAGACACCATTAAAAACTGTGCCCACAAAAAAGAAAGGCCACTTTTAAATAATTCAGATTAACTCCCACTGTGACGTGAAATCATCTGAAGCATCCTGCGATCACATGTGGGAGCCACCGGCACACCAGGTTGCATTTGATCTGTATTTAATCAATACACATTTACTACCGCGAGTGGAGAGTCAGTCATGCTAAGTGTTCGCTCTGAGCGCTGACACATGGAAGGATGCAGACATGCACTTCTAAAGTAAACACATTATGATTATGACTGTTTTTTTAAACACATATACAGTATATAGTGCTAGTAGTAGTAACAACAACAATGACGAAATGGTCTGAAAACAAAAAATACCACTCCAGAGACAGTAAACGCAGACAGGCCATTCTAGAAAAAATACCACTCCAGAGAGAGTAAACCCAGACAGGCCATTCTAGAAAAAATACCACTCCAGAGACAGTAAACCCAGACAGGCCATTCTAGAAAAAATACCACTCCAGAGACAGTAAACCCAGACAGACCATTCTAGAAAACAAAAACCCATAATGGAAATACAGAGAAACTGATAGCTACAGCTGATGGATGAAAAGAGAAGAGATTTTCTGAGTTTAATAGAATAAGGTTGCGGATCACACTCGGGTCACTGCATTACACCGTCAGTACAGTAACCCAGATTACTGTAGCTTTGGTCTAACACTTGGCCATAAATAAATAACTATCTAGCCATAAATAAAAGCTCTTTTTTGTGTAAATATTTCCAGTGGTGTTGAAAACCAGGGCTGTAGAACCAACACTTGAAGAAAACACGAAACGTCTCAAGGCTATAAGGGAAACTCGCACCACCAGGAATTTGTCGTCCTCTCCATACACATCTGTGATATGAATTCTGAAAGTGTGCTCAGCCACTGTGTGCAGTCAGTGCCCGTGTTGGTCCTTCCCGAGATCCCACTGAGGAACACTTTATTAGGTACGCCAACCTTTATACTCAGCGCCATTTTCAGTCACTTTTATCCCACAGATGCACGACTTTTACAGACTGTAGTCCATCTCATTCCCCGCATCACCAGTCGCCCTTTTCTCAGGTGTGTGGGTGTGGGTGTGTGTGTGTGTGTGTGTGTGTGTGTGTGTGTGTGTGTGTGTGTGTGTGTGTGTGTGT
>JBBPCX010067755.1:0-12907 GCA_037974365.1 Hydrocynus forskahlii | reverse complement strand
GAAGGTCTACATCCTCTTCACACTAATCTTTTGAAATACATGTATGGTGCAACATTACTCATTCTGGAAGTTTTTCCATCCACCTCCCACTTATGTTCCACTTCTGTATGGTCTACCTACTGCATTGTCTTAGATTCACATCCCATTCACACTCATGTTATACCGCTGTATTGTTTAAAATATTGCACTGTTTCTGTCATTTCTTGCACTTTGTTAATACTGTAACAGCTTCCTTTACAATAATAATCACACATATGGTGCAAAAGGTCATCATTCCGGAAGCTTCACATCCCATTCACACTATACTGTTACACACACGACCATTACAATGATCTATTTATTATGTTGTGTTTCTCTGTGGCGCCGTGTCTCTTCTCGTCCTCTCAGAGCTTCAAGCACGTCTTGAGCCTCTGTTGCTCAAAAGAAGACGTAGACATGCATCAAGACTCTTTTAAGTCTTGGCCGCCCAATGGTGGAATGAATCCCACTTGCAGTCAGATCTGCGGAGTCCCTCACTGTCTTCGAGACCCACCTCCGCAAGGAGCACCTTGTCCTCTTGCTTATCTCATTAGCCTCCTTTTCTTTATATTTAAAAAACCCTTACCCTGTTTGTCCTTACTTGTGTATTAACCTCTGACTGTTTTCTTCTGACAGGGTTTGTTAAGGTGTGTAACTTAGTTGGCAGTAACTTGGTTAAAAGCAGGTGTTGATCTTAGTGTAGCTTTACAGGTATAAAGAACAGACGTAGACGACTTAAGCACTGATGTACGTCGCTCTGGATAAGAGCATCTGCTAAATGCCGTAAACGTAAATGTATAGAAACATCTCATCTCACTGTGTACGTGTTCACAGCTCCTGATGACACCTAAACCATCAACCTTAAAAACGAAGACAGACCGAGTGTTACGAGGACGATATGTTTCACCCTGTCTACATTTACACCTCTTAACTCAGCACACACTCAGAGAGGGGCCAGCACAGCAACACAAACATAGACATCCTTCAGGCCTGAAAGGTTTTTCTGTCAAAAATAATAAACAGCATCACATTCTAAACATTTTCTAAACATAATTTCCCACAAGAAGGGAAACATAGCTGAGAAAATAAATGAATAGCGAGTGAATCAGCAGGATGTGCCCAGATTGAATTAGTCATTGAATATTACACTTTAATACAACGCACTGCCTATTAAAGCCACTCATATATTTCAAAGCCTTTCAACTAAGATGAATCACACCACTGCTTAAAATAGATTGCGTTTACGACTGAAGTGAGAATTTGTTAACTGCGGAGAGATGAAAGGAGCTACGCGCAGAACTGTTAATGCAGAACATGTGTTCGAACCGCGAAACGCATCCAGCATCTACGCAAAAGTGGAAGCAATGATGGATAAATAATGAGTCGTGAGGAGATTATATCTATGTCAACTTTCAGACCAAAATTTCATCACCAAGCCTGCGGGTTCTTCTGATCAGTTAAAGAACAGGCTGTAATTTGATTTCTTGCCTAGTTGGGCCGTGCGAACGGTCGTCATTAGACTGTGTGAAAGGTTTAATGAAGTACATTTCAGTTTCTGCAGCGGTACGGTTCCACACCAGGAAATGGCAGTTACAGATCAGTGTTTGCTCTGAGGGTGTTGATGGATAAGTGCAAAGAAGGTCAGAGGGAGCTGTACTGCGTCTCTGTGGATTTGGAGGAAGAACCTGACAGGAGGGGAGGTGTGGTATCATCTGAAGAGGTCTGGAGTGCGACGGCAGTGAGGTGTGCGGTTGGAGTGACAGATGGGTTCAAGGTGGAGGCGGGAAGTTCTTTTATGATGGACAGTTTGACGACTGAGATCTGAGGACTGCGATGTTCGTGAAATTACATGATTAGAGCAGCACAAAATGTGTGTAGTGCTCTATGTCTCAGCTGTAGTCCGGGAGGGACGAAACGAATGATGTTGAAAAGTTATAATGGTTATAATGGTTATAATGGTTCTGGCTCCCATGGTTATCACAATATGAGCCTCTGCAGTACTGATATCACAGAAGACTGCTTCTAACCAATCACAGTGTTTCTGATAGGCTGACCAGTCACAGCTCCAGGTGAGTTACTGGGTGTTATGATGAATCGAGGTCTTCATGTAATACAACAAAAGACTCACTGTTAATCATTAAAGGTGAATCGGTGCATGAATGGGTGCACGAATGAGTTAAACTGCTGTAGCCAGAATAAGGAGATATATTTAAATGTGTTGGTTTTGTGACATCACAATAACTGTGATTTTAAAAATGTCTGTTTCTGTAGCTTATTTTCCATACATGGACTGTATAGATGGGGAGTCAATGTACCGTTTGAAACAATATTTACAGACTTGAAACCCTTTGAATTTCAGAAAAGTGATGATATGGGCTCTTTAATATACTGAAAGGCATCGTAATCACAACATGTAGCAGGAAAGTCAAAATACCGACGTTTTGTCCATACTGAGCAGCTCTAATTGGGATCTGTGTTGAACAGAGCAGGCTGAGGAGAGTCTGGTGAGGAGTGAAGAGGAATGGACGTCAGTAAGAACTCGACAGAATACATGTGATGAATGAGAGGGAGGACAGTGGAAGGGTGAGGGTGCAGGGAGTAGAAGTGGGTGAGTCTAAATACTTAGGGTGGACTGTTCACTGTTCACAGTGACTGGTGCGGAAGAGAGGTGAAGGAGAGTGCAGGCAGGATGGAATGGGTGGAGAAGAGTGTCAGGTGTGATTTGTGACAGGCAGGCATCTGTGGTTGGCATGACAGAAAGAGGCAGAGGACAGAAAGACAAGAAAATGAATGATTCATAATGGGAGCAGTCAAAAGATGTTTCAGTACTCATGTGATCCTGGGGGAGTCTCTGGTGGTTCTGTGAGGGTCTCTGGTGGTCCTGTTGGGGTCACTAGTGGTTCTGTGGGGTTCTCTGGTGGTCCTGTTGGGGGGTCTGCCCACTGATGAAGGGGTAAAGGGGGTAACAGGTGATGTTACAGGTGATACAGGGGTAACAAGAACCGATGGACCACAGTCTGCACCTGTAAACTCCACAGTGCTCCTGTAGGTCAATGGGGCTGATGAAGTGGTCAGTGAATGGAGATATGAAGTAGGGGGACTTGATGGAGAGGGGGACTTGCTAAATGCCATAAACATAAATGTAAACGTCAGTGTAAGTATTACTTAGTAACAGAATGTATATTCAGTCTTTTGGTCTGTAGCTGCAGCTGTTTGTGGAAAATATGACGTATTCAAGCAAGTTAATCACAGATTACACTGGGGCATTATCTGGGGCATTCTAAATGTAAAACACACCGCTGCTCCCCGCGCCATGAGTAATCACAGGACTGCTCCGGCGCTTTCCCAGCAGCACACACTCAGCATTTAATACGGCGTCACGCAGGCTCCCCTACATAGCTCTAAATCCACCGGCGAAGATGGGAAAAAATGTGAGTTTGTGACACGGCTGCACATACACACACGCCAGACACTCTTTCTCCATCTCTCGCACACTACACACACTCTCGCACACTCTCACCGCCTAACGAGGTCACACTGAGACGCCGCAGGGCTAGTACAGAGCCAGAAATCTCAAGGAGAGTCACATGACCAGTAGGAAATCAGTAAAGGTTTCAAAATGAAGCCCATCACAAATACTGCACCTCTCTTTAAGTCTGCTGCACTAACCCTCACTGGCCACTTTATCAGAAACTCCTGATAATGCTGGACTGAAGTCTATCTGTTGATTTACAGTCTCCACTAATCCTAATTAGTGTTCAGTTTCTAACCAGAGAGCCGCTCTTGGCTGGATATTTTCAGATGTTGGATCACTCTCAGCCTAGCAGCGACACTGAAGTGTGTAAAAATCTCAGCTACACCGCTGTGCCGGACACACTCACACCAACACCTATAAATAGTCTGAAACCTATAGGATGTAGTACAGTAGGTGTGTGGAGCCACACCTCATTTCTTCATATTTAACTTTGAATCACCTTATGGTGTAAAAATGTTATTTTCTGTCAGACTGTATTATCTTTGTCATACTGAGGAGATTAAATGAAAGAAATGGGAACCTAGATAAAGGAGTTCCAACCACTCAGCTCCACAGTAAGCCCTTGCATATGTGTAGATGTAGCATCTGAATACACTAAATCATTTTCCCAATCAATTTTCTAAATATCTTTGTTTACACGTATGCACACTGTTAACACTGTTAACTGTTAACACGTATGAGTCTAAAGACTTTGTGTACAGCTATATGCATTGGAAATAAATTCAATAACATTAACAAAAGTGTCTTAATACTTGTTTTCCCTCACTTTATATCTTTTTGTTGTGTACAGCCTGATTTCAAAGGAAAGAAATTGGGGCGTTATGGGAAATGTAGTCTTTCATAAGTCAGAAGGTTTGTGTTGTGTAGAGTAGCCCAACAATCAGTGCTGAAACACAAAATTTACAGTTGTTGACATTTGCTCTGTGATTAAAATGGGCCACAGCACAATTTTAAAAGGCCCCCAGGAAACAAAGTGACACCCCTATGTGTAGGAGGACACAGGTGGAGCAAGAAGGCAGAGATGTTGTGATAAAGTGATTATTGATTGTATTAAGTTTCAGTTTGACACTCAGTGTGGTCAGAAACTAAAGTCACATTCAGCAGGTAAGCATGACTCATTAACTTCTAATATTACACCCACGTCCCGGCTGCGAAGGTCATGTTATATGGCCCGTCCAGCCAATTAAAACATGGAGGGTTTAAATTCACTCTACCTGAACCAACACTCCAGCGTTTTATTCTACTACACCCTCAACAGAGCCACTTCATTTAAATGCTAAGTAGCTTTTTCCCCTTCTCCACTGTAACGAATTGTTTTGCTGCAGACGAACCCCATGGCAAAAAAAAAAAAATACTCTACAGGGAGCATGTAGGTCACAGTAACCTTTTGCAAGGAACATTAGTTAAAATGTCAAATACGAGGCAGGCACTGCACACACAGGCACATTACAAAAATAGCAGCAAAAATAATGTCAAAAAAGCAAATGTAGGTCAATATCGGAGTTTCTCTACATTAAAGGAAAAGTAGCAGAGCTGGAGAAGGTCTGGGTGCTGGATGACGCTGCCATTATGGAAGAGACAGAGGACTTTACGAAACATTTTCAAGCTTAAGTTCATCATAACTGGAATAATACTGACAGGCCTGCACAGTATAGTGTTTGGTGCTAGACTGGCTTCTGACATGCAAATGTTGTGCAGCATACTTACCAATCACGGTTCAAGTTCTGACGTTATTTGAATAACCCAACAACCACACCCTTAACACTCTATGCAGATCCACTCATTAACATATGTTAATGATACTAACAGCATCAGATAGACTCATCACACACTCACCTGTTTACACAAATGCATATTTACAATCTACACTTATTTTAGGATCTGTGTGTCTGTTTACAATGCCTTGTCATGTCCTGTTACACCAGTTGTTTTCTTTTTCTTCTTTCTCTCTCTTCCCTCTCTTCTTTCCTTTTCTAGATTGATTTGTTATGTTGTGTTACATGTTGTGGATATGAGTATGTGGGTGTGTGAGGATCAGCTTCACTAAATTATTGACACTGCAGTTTCAATTAAAATAAAAAATAAAGTTGACCTCCAAAGAGGGGGGTGGTGGTGGCTGGGTTGGAAAAAAACCCCAAATTGGAATAAACCGACATATTCATATAAACTAAAGTCAATTACTTTGGTCAAATTATCTTTAATCAGGCCATATTATTCAGTCAGTCCTGTGCTTTTGGGTGCTTGGTCTGAACCAAAACAGCAGTTCATAGTCCAGACCAAAGGACCAAAATTTGGTCCAACCAAGAGAGATGGTTTCAGCACTGAGCAAACTGAAATGCAGATGGGTTTCGTTTGCAGTGTAAAAACACATTTCTGGATGGGTCGGACCAATTTTGGGCCAATTACAATAAGCTGAGGCAGGAAATTGAAGGAAAAGAACTAAAAGAGAAGTAAAAAACGAGGTGCAGTGGCACACTGGGAGAGCAGGACACTTCAAGAAATCACAAGTCAACTTGAAAAAACATATTAAAGAGCCGAACCTCATAATGTATTGGATAAAAGTAATATTACTAATAGTACAGTGGAAACGAAAAGAGTCTCATTCATTTTCTCCACTCAAACGGGAAAAGCCGAACGCCAAACTGACACCAGCGTCAGACTCAAACTAATCAACATCAGGTACAGGGAGACGCAGCGCTGGGTGACTTCAGGAGGTTTTCAGTTTGGACTCTGCTTCAGGTGTGAAGACGGCCTTCAGTACACCGCCATTCTGCTCACACTCACATCATCATAATAATCAGGTCACCGTACAGCGTCCTGCGGGTGGAAAGCGCTCTGTTCGTGCTGTTATTTGTGAGAACTGGCTCGTTCCTCTGAGCTCTAAGGACTCGTTCTGTTACTAACTCTCTCATGCAGACAAGCAGAAAAACACAAACAACTTCTATAAAAGAATATCTAAAGAACAGTGTGACCGCAGGCCTACATCACATTCCAAACTTATTAACTTCATCATTGCTAACTTGTCAGCTTTATTCAAGTAAAGTAAAGTATAGTCGCCCCTTACAGTCACATGTGAATACACCAAAGCACAGTGTGAACAGTGTGAAATTCTTTCTCTGCATTTAACCCATTCAACCCATTTAACTAATTTAATCCATTTAACCCATTCAACTCATTCAACTCATTTAACTCATTTAACCCATTCAACTCATTTAACTCATTTAACCCATTTAACCCATTTAACTAATTTAATCCATTTAACCCATTCAACTCATTTAACTCATTTAACCCATTCAACCCATTTAACTCATTTAACCCATTCAACCCATTTAACTAATTTAATCCATTTAACCCATTCAATCCATTTAACTAATTTAATCCATTTAACCCATTCAACTCATTTAACTCATTCACCCCATTTAACCAATTTAACTCATTTAACCCATTTAACCAATTTAACTCATTTAACCCATTTAACTAATTTAACACATTCACCAAGGGAAGCAAGGGGCTGCCACCAACAGGGTGGCATGGGGTCGGATATCTTGCTTAAGGGAACCTCATTGGCACCACTAACAGTCCAAAGATTCGCACCCACAACCTTCTGTTTGCAGAGGCGAGTCCCCAACCTCCAGGACATGGGCTGCCCAAATTAAAGTTCATTCTAACATGTTAACTTTATTAACACGAACATGACTTATTCATGTTTTCAGCTTTATTAATTATACCTTATTAACTTCATCATGATTTGTTAACTTTGTTAATGCTAACCTGTCAGCTACCATATTAACCTTATTAATGCTAACTTAGATATGATTAAATGCAGAGATATTCTGAAAATCCTGAATTATGTCAGTGTCGCTTGGCTCTAGTCTAGGAGTGCAGCGGTGCTGAGGGTGGTGGTGAAGCTCTGAAGGCGTCTAAAAACAGAACAGTAAACACTGTGTGCTCCATAAGTTCAAACATAATGATGTTGTTTGTTTTAACACGCTGTTATGACACCCGTTTCCCTTGTGTGTGTGTGTGTGTGAGTGTGTGTGTGTGCGCGATCAGATGGGAGTGCTGACGAGGCGCCCTGGGACTGGGATGTTTTTGCTATTTTTGGATGAGTCATCAACACTGTAGACACTCTACCCTTAACACCTGCAGGAGAAAATGTCTTAGGCTGTAACACACGGGAGTCAAGAAATGCTCCTGTCAACAACATCAAGACATGCAAGGGTTAAACCATACACATCTCTTAGAATATGGTACACATACGGCACAAAATGTTCTAGTGCAAATTGGAGCACATAATAAAACGTGTTGCTGTTGGTTGAGAAGATTTCAAGCCGCGAACATCTTGAAGGTGAAGGAACTTCCTAAAGTTCTCAGGGATTACATTATTAAACAACACTGGAATAGGAAACACTACCGCACTATATTCCTGGAATAGAAAACACTACCTTAAATATTCTTGCCAGAACAACCGGGTCCATAATAGTCAAGTAGAAAGTTCATGGAAGCATAACTAACTGTCCCTGAACAGGATTTCTCTCAGAATGCTGATAAAAAAGGTAAGAGAGAAGCCAGCATTTCCCAGCATTTTCAGGAAGAAGAAGAGAACGAACAGCAGATACAAAGAAAACAATAAGCAACAAACTGCACTGCGGTCATCTCCGTACCTGCACCCCACGCTAAACTCCTCTGGTAGAGAAGTAGCAGAGATGAGTCTAAAATATGAACACAAGCATTTCGACCAATCAGAACTGCTTCAGACCAAACAAATCCAGAACACTGATTAGGTCATGATTCGATAAAGGGTTGATCCCAATAACTACACACCCACAGTGAAGTAAGAAGGTGGGAGCATTATGATCTGCGCCACAAACTGAACCACAATGTTGGAAAAAGCTATTAACTTTCTACCAGAGGTGTCTCGAAGATTTTGAAAAAAAGTGATAATGTTAATTATAATCTGTGGTATCTGAATATTTTTCTCCTTATTAGTTTAGTTTTTGAATATTTGTCCATGCTTATAAACACACACTTTTTTGTTCACATTTATAAGTGCAAAGTCAAAACGTAAAGTAAAGTAAAGTCGGCCCTTATAGTCACGCATGAACACACCACAGCACACAGTGGGAACAGTGTGAACCCATTTAACTCATTTAACCTATTTAACCCATTTAATCCACCACAGCACACAGTGTGAACCCATTTAACTCATTTAACCCATTTAACATATTTAACGCATTTAACCCATTTAACCCCTTTAACTCATTTAACCCATTTAACTTATTTAATGCATTAACCCCTTTAACTCATTTAACTCATTTAACCCATTCACCAAGGGAAGCAGTGGGTTGCCAACAACAGGGTGCACCCGGGGAGCAGTGTGTGGAGAGAAGTGTGTGGAGCTGTGTGTGGGGACGGTATCTTACTAACGGGTACCTCAGTGGTGCCACTAGCAGTCCTGGGATTCAAACACACCACCTTCTGATCTCAGGGGCAACTCTCTAACCACCAGGCCACCAGTTCGTATGACACTGAAATGGATGTACGAACTGTAAGTATATTTAACAACAACAAAACAGTAATTTTGCAAAACAAATGCTGAATTTCCTGTCTGGTAAGTAAATGAATGAAAAATTAAAAGTGTACCCTTAGCTAGAACTAGTCTGTGTTTCTCTAACTGCTATAAACGGAAGAGAAAACCCATGATAATCTTTTCTTTTATTCTTTATCTTGTAGCTACTAATACAGCGGAGCTGCCGCTTACTTTCACAGAATTCGAGCTACAACCAAAGTCAGAAAAACTGCACAAAAAGGAGAAATTCCATCCTTGAAAAATATCTTATAACATAACACAAGAGATCCTCCCTGTTTCTCGATCGTCAGTAGATCCTTCTCACAACATCAGAACAACAGTAACTTTCCGGTAATTAGCTGATCGCGAAAGGTGTCGTTCTCTTGAACGGGTCAAAAATATAAATGAAAAATGCTTAAATGGACAAATGTACTTTTTTGCTAAAGGTTTATTAACAAAGTACATTTGTCCATTTAAGCATTTTTCATGTATTTTTCACGTACTTTTCCCAAGTAAAGTCACTGTGCAGGAAGACACTGATTTATTTCTATACGCTTACAAATGAGGTCAGATAAATAAACTTTTCTAGCATCACCTACACACTCTGCTCTTCCAACGAGCAACAAATAAAGAAACTCATCAAATATCGGTTTGAAAAGAAATCCAAACATCTGTATTCTGCCAATATTCTTCCAATACTATGATTCCAGTAACATCCTGCATCATCCTGATACTGATATGATTCCTGATATGATTAATATTTGTTCCCCATAAACCTGTAAACTCCAAAAATCTGATTTTATGAATTTAAGAATATTTTGGCATCTGATCAAGCTCTGAAAAGGGAACTCATTAGATTAGATTAGATTAGATTTGATTCAACTTTCTGGTCACTGTACACAGTACAAGTACAGGCACAATGAAATGCAGTTTTGAATCTAACCAGAAAAGCAAACAGTAGAATACGGTGCAGGAAGCAATGTTTACAGAATACACAGAGTTAAAGACACAGGATGTAATATATACAGAATGAAAGTTTAAAAGTACAAAAGACATTATAAGTGATATTAAAGTATACATATGATATGTGTGATATATGTGATACACACAGTATATGTATTATGTAATATTATATTGTACTGATTATAGTAAAACAGTGCAATTGTACATTTGCAATTGTATATACTTGAAACAGCAGCTGTCAGGAGGGAGGCAAGAAGCTCTGAAGTAGTTTAAATATAAACTTTTATTATAAAATTATAGTTATAAAAGTTGTATCGAGTTATAGCTAAATGAATATGTATGTCCATGAATGTGGGGAAAGCATAGTGACAGGTTGCAGGTTTACAGCATAAAGAAACTCGAAAAAAAGTGACATATTCGACGATTCTGACATAACGGCATCAGGATGAACAGAAGCGTGGCGGAAACACTCAATCAACCACAGAATGACAACCGGAGCAATTCAGCAATTCATCTATTTACCAAGAACACAGAGCGGCGCAGTCAGACACACAACCCGAGGAGGACAGGAGGACAAAAGGTGAAAGAGACGTAGACCCTCAGAACACCAGGAGAAACCTCCTGTACATGCCTACACGTACAAGAACCTCTTTCCAACAACTTCTACTCCGGACAATACGCTTCACAACATACAAAACATCTCATTTCGTGCTGCAGGAAGTACCGGTGAATTGTTGGCTGTCGTTTTTATGTAAGAGTGATTCTAGTCCACCTTCACGTCCAAAAGGGGCGATTTCGAAAAGTGGTTCTGTCGAGATTGGTCCAGCACTTACAGCCTATTCAGCCGGAACCTTCTTCCGAAATTCATTTCACCGAATGAAAACTCCACTCCTGAGGAAACACCTCACTTAATGAGCCGCTGCTGTTTCTGAAGAGGTGAATTCGAATAATAAGCGTCTGAACAGAGTATTTCTTAAAAGAAAGCGATCAGAAGTTTGGGGACATCTAATATTTTTTAATATCATGTATGGAAGATATGGGCCATTTAATGTACATTACAATTTTATTGCATTTGAAATGTGCTTTTACATAAAAAAGAGCCTTAGAAATAAGCAGTTTTTGTGACCATACCTTAAAAACTGTGCAAATGCAAATGAACTCTGTCCTGATTGGCTGCCACGTCTTTTTCAAATAGTAGTCCTTGTAACCATGCCATGAACAGGCATGGCCTAGCCACTAAAGACTGAATAGGTGGATATATATATATATATATATATATATATATATATATATATATATATAGATATATATATAGAAATGAGTTGCTTTTAATGACATCACAAAATTAGCGTATTCAAAACAGGCTGTTTTGGTAGCTTAGTTTCCATATAAGGTCCGAGTGAACTGGGGAGAAAAGGACATATTTTGAAAGTTTCAACAACACTACATTCAAAAAGTGAAGACATCTCCATTCATTCATTCATTCATTTACTGTAACCACTGAATCCGTACTAGGGTCGGGGGCACCCGGAGCCCATTCCAGGGTCTTCAGGCCCAAGACAGGAACTCAGCACACCGCATGGCACAGACACACACACACACACACTCACACACACACACACACACACACATACACTCACACCTAAGGTCAATTTAGAATCCCCAGTTCACCTGACCACATGTCTTTGGACTGTGGGAGAAACCCGGAGACCCCGGAGGAAACCCACGCCACCATGAGGAGAACATACACACTCCACACACACACACACACACACACACACACACACACACACAAGGCCATGTGTCGAATCCCCAGCCCTATCCACTGAGCCACCATGGGGCCCTGAAGACATTTCCATTTGTCATAATATAAGCAAGTCTAATCATTTCCAAATTATTGTTAAAAGCATGTATTGAAGGTCCTTTGGCCCTGAAAGGTTTGAGTGTGGACGAGTGCTGACTTCACGAGGGTAAAAATGCTGCACTGGCTTTATTCCCAGTGTGGGACGTCCATCAGCTGGTCCTACAGTTTTGCATTTAAGAAAAGGGCAAAATTAAAACAGCTTAGGATTCAATCCTTATTTTAATATTTTAATATTCATGTACTATGACAAAAACTTGCTTGCTTGTATTAAAAATGCTGAAACGCTAGGCGTCCCCACTTCTGCCAGAAAGCTCCACGAGGACAAGCTGAAAATGCACAGGAAGCAATTAAACAGGGAATTTGAATTTTCTGTGGGCTGTGGATCTAAAAAAGCAGCAGAACGCTTCTGAACTCCTCGAACAGGCACAAAGCTCCTTCGCCGCGTGTAAATAAAGGGGTTTAAATGGTTGGACAACATTCCTGCAGCTGGTTTAGACTTCGGCTAGACGTCAGAGAACGTCCTCAAATCCGAGCCTCACTGACGGAATTACGGATTTGGAGAAAAGCTGTTTGCATAATTTACTGAGGGATCAGGTGCTTAGAGAACACACTCCAATTACAGAGAACTCCCACACACACACACACTCTCTCACACACACACACACACACATACACATACACACTCACACTCACACTCTCACACACACACTCATACACACTCTCAAACACACACTCACACTCTCACACACACTCACACTCTCACACACACACTCTTACACACTCTCACACAATCTCACACACACACACACTCACACTCACACTCTCACACACACACTCACACACTCTCACACACACACTCACACTCTCACACACACACTCATACACACTCTCACACAATCTCACACACACACACACTCACACCCACACCCACACACACACTCATACACACTCTCACCCA
>JBBPCX010067754.1:0-12908 GCA_037974365.1 Hydrocynus forskahlii | reverse complement strand
CACCAGGTGAAAGGTGTGAATTAATCCCATGGCGAAATGGCATTAAAGCACATCAGTTTGAAAACAATAATTGTTTTTCCATCTCCATGCATGTTACATCACAAAATAGAAAATGTCACAACAGAAATGCTGTAAACCGGTCTAGAGG
Source organism: Hydrocynus forskahlii (assembly GCA_037974365.1). Taxonomy (NCBI): domain Eukaryota; kingdom Metazoa; phylum Chordata; class Actinopteri; order Characiformes; family Alestidae; genus Hydrocynus; species Hydrocynus forskahlii. The sequence goes on along the minus strand of JBBPCX010067754.1, from coordinate 12,760 downwards.
CACAGCAAATGAGAGGAAACTGCATGTAGTGTAAGATGAAACTGCAAGACAGACTGAACATGCTGTAAAACCTGGATGGAAATTGTATCACATTACTGAGTTTAAGTTACTTATCAGTTACTGAGTTTAAGTTGTACAACAGTTCGGCGGAAGATACAGAAATTGACATCCATAGAAAAGTCTGAATGGGAAGCTATGGTTGCTGTTCACGAGCTCAGTACCAGTACGCAAGCTGGTACTGACAATTACTTGAAATGCAAAGTTGCGGAAACGTCAGCGGTGATTACAAAGAAAGCTGCCAGGATTCCAAAGCTCAATGCTGCTGTATTTGTCGCCGAAACAAAAAATTTGATGCTGCAAGACAAAGTGAAAACGCAGATTTGAATGCTTGTGCCTGAAAGATGGTCACTGGAGAAGGCAGTACAAGACTTCAGCTCCACACTGCAAATGGTGAGACAGGCCCAGAAACTCAAGAGAGAGAAGGGCATATTGAGCATAGCAAGAAAATGGGGAAACCATTCTGTCTCCTGCAGTTAACGCACGAGTAGAATTAAACAATTATGATGAATTTTCAAAGTGTGGCCCAGGCAAAGACGATTTTGATTATGTTCAAACAAGACGTGAACTCCAAGGTACAGCATCAGAAGCGTTCATTTCTATCAGTTCTGTACCCTTGAAGATTAAAGTGATGTTTTCCAGGATAAAAAAGTTTAAACTGAAAGAAAATCTTTCTGTCATACATGTAATTTACATGTGTGACTAGACGACAGTTTCAGGCTTGACAACGCCTGTGTCCAGATATACTGTTCTGTTGGAGATTTCTACAGTAGAGCTCCATCAGCAGTCTCCGTGGAAAGAGATATTTAATGCCAAATTAATTATATCAGAAAAACGTTGCATCCAGCAATTCTCTGGTCTATTTACTGGTGAACGTTAGTAAGTTAGCTCTCTAGCTTGTAGCAAAAACAATCAGCTAAACATTAGCGGCTTTGCTATTGAATAGAATCATGGCATTACCATAGTGAAAGTTCCCAACATCTGGATCATAGAAATATGCCGTCCGGTTCGTCATTTTACAACCAAAGCCGACAAAGTGGGCAGTTTAAAGCGAATTTTAGACAAATTTTTAGCCAAATATTCCAAACAGCCCCATTCACTAAACGGGCGCCATTGTGAAGACGCATACCAACGTCATCAACAGTGGACGGAGCACAGTTTTTTTTTTCTTTTTGCAATGAATTAAAATATGCCGTTGACCACACAAACTGAAACAGCCCTGGAAAGACTGGACTAAAATCCACCTAAACAAACACAGACACACGAGCAAACTTTACATGAGAATATACCACATATAGAATAAATATCAATCATAAATATAAATAAAAAATAAAATATGATTTGTTTTCCAGTCATTTTCAGTATTGAAGGTGTTAAGGCTCTTGGAGAAGCCTTTCATGTTGCTTGAGCTGAACTTTTTCAGAAAATCTATATTGTCCTCTTAATGGAAACGAACATTCTAACTCTGATACATGCTATTACACAAGTGCACATGTTTAATCGGCACTTAGGTATGCAGTATTTGGCTGCCATTAATCTATTATTGATCAAAAACAAACCAAGGGCACCTACCTTTGGATGTACTATATTTTATATTTTTTTATACATATTTAAATTAAGTGGTGCCAACAGGCACATTCTTTTAACCAGAAACTGATTCAAGAAAAGCATTAAGAAAAGAATAAACACATCAAAGAATACGTTGTATAATTATAATTACAAATACATATATACAAAATACGACGTTTTTTTTTAAATAAAACCTTGAATATTAATTAGATGGGGTGTGTCATTAAAACTTCTGTAAAGAAGATTTAGGGATAAGTATTGCAACCAGGTTTGTGCTCTCAAATCCAAACATTAACATTTTATTTATTTGTTTGTTTGTTTGCTGTCAGTTGTATGTTTTTATTTGTTCATCCGTCCTCCATAAAGTCTCTTATGTATAAAAAAGGGAGCCAGTGACATTTGAGTGTATGTGTTATAATATTGTATTGAATGACAATATATGACAATATCCAGAATGTTCCCACTATTTTTCATTTTATCTATAATTGACCCAATATTTAAACCAATAAAACATTTATTCAGCGTAAAACAACAGTTGGCTGTTTAAATTATATCTGTTATTCCAGGTGTAGAATTATGTTTAGATTGTAATGTCTAGTATACCATTACAGTTTTTTCCCATACCTCACAGATTGCTGGTACGGCTCAGGGTCTTATGCCAGACTTTTCAAATCTCACTTATTAGAGGAAATTACCACTTAAAAATAAAAATTTGAAGCACATACGTGTGGTATTTTGAACTGATTGGTTTAGGATAACAAGTGAAAATAGTTATTATGAGTTTATCTACCTCTAAAGTAAGATTTGTTCGGTTGCCATAACCTGGCATAATCTCAGCAGTGGCATCTCAGTGTGTGTGTCTGGTTGGTCACAATGGGCACCCTACCTTACTGAAGTTGGCAATTGATTGTTAGGTCATCTTTCATGGATAGGACTGAATATCTTCTATGCTTTTTGTTTGGAAGATTAAGAGAGGCAGTTCTTCTTTAAGTACTATTTGGTTGTGAAACACCTTAAATGTGTACCTCTCTATCTAAAAGTGCAGTAAAAACTAAAATCTGTAATTTGGTAATTCACTTAATTAATTCTCTTCTGTAAACATAAACAAATTTAGAAATTGATGCCTGCAACACACTCCCAAAAGAGGCAAAGTAAGACTGAAAAGACTGAAAACTTCCAGGAAGGTTCTTCAGTGAGCAGGTTAACTGGTAACAGGTGTGGATATCAAAACTGGGTATAAAGGGAGCATGCAACAAAGGCTTAGTCTTTGCAAGCAAAGATGGGCCATGGGTCACCACTTAGTGCTGAACTTTGCGAGAGAATTCTCTAACAATATAAAAACAGTTTTCCTCAGTGCAAGATAGAACAGAATTTAGGTCTGTCACCATCTACATTTTATGGCATTGTGAAAAGATTCAGGGAGTTGGGAGAAATCTCTGTGGGTAAAGGCCAAGGGTGGAAACTGTTGCTAAATGTGCATGACCTTTAGGTAACCCTTATGTGGTATTACATTAGAAACTGTCATACTACTGTGATGGACATAGCCACATAGGCTCTGGAGTACTTAGGGAAATCATTGTTGCTGGACACAATCTGCCACTGCATCAAGAAATGCTCCCTAATACTGTATTATGCAATGAATGAGACACACACCAATTTAGTGCAGAAATGTCCGCGAGTTCTCTGGGCCTCAACTCATCTGAGATGGACCAAAATCGGATGAGTCAGATGAGTCCACAGTTTGGCTTGTGTTTGGGAAAAATGGATTTCAGATTCTATGTGCCACAGATGAAAAAGACCATCCAGACTGTTATCACCAGAAAGAGTGTGATAGTATGGAGGTGGATCAGTACCAATAGAATGGGGGATCTATATATATGTAAAGGCATCATTGATACAGAGGAATTTTTGAAAGAAATATGCTGCTGTCAAGATGCCTTTTCCCAGGCACTTCATGTATATTTCAGCAGTAAATTCTGGTCTATCTTGCACTGAGGAAAACTGTTTTTATATTGTTAGACAATGCCAGGCCTCATCCTGCACAAATTAAAAAAGTGTGGCTTCACAGACATAGAGTGCGTGTGCTTGACTGGTCTGCCTGCAGCCTAGATCTGTTTCCTATTTAAAATGCCTGACGCATCATGAAGAGGAGATTCAGACAACAGCGACCATTGATTGTTGAGCAGTGTATACAGTAAGAAAAACTACAATTAGTTTCTTCAGTTCCCAAAAGATTAAGAAGTGTAATTAAAAGTAAAGGGGATGTGACCCCATGGGACACTTGCTTCTGTCCCAACTTTTTTTAAGTGTGTTGCAGATATCAGTTTCTAATTTTGTCTGTTAACCAGACAACCAGTGAAAACACTGAACATCTTTTCTTTGTCCTTTTGCCTGTTAAATAAAGGTTCAAGTGAATTACCAAATTACAGACTTTAGATTGCATTTTTGGAAAGTGTCCGAACCTTTTTAGAAATGGAGTTTGTCTATAAATAAACAACCAAACCTCCGGCAAAAAAATCAATATATTCTAAATATTCTAAACATCTTATTGACTTAATTAAGACTTGAGAAATAAATATTTCACAGGTATTATTTGTGTAGTTGATCTAACTCAGCACAGCAGTGACACTGACAAGCAGGTTCGGACTGGGACTAAAAAAAACAGCCCTGGACTTTCTCCCAAATGGGCCCACCAGCTGGACATGTACAAACAACCACTAGCAGGGTTCTCCTGATCGCCCAATAATATACTACATAAAATATTCACACCAAGTAACATCACAAAACCAGTGGTGATGATTGGGGCTGTGTTTATTAAAGGAACCTAAGCCTTACAACAGCTATATACCAACCTCCACACCAGAATGAGTCACTCTTTTTTGTTGGCTTTTACCTATGGATTTTACACCTGATAAATTGTTGTATTAACATCCTCTACTCTTGTTAGCTTATTTCTCAGTTAAGGAGGAAGGCAGGCTGACCGCCGGATACATATATAAATTAGGGATGCACCGAAATGATTTTTTGGACCGAAAACTAAAACTGAAAATGAGGAAACACTTGCCCGAAAACCGAAACCAAAAACCAAAATAAATTATTATTAAATTATAAAAATAATAAATCTGTTACAAAACTATGAAAATATTTATTTAGCATTCAAACAATGCAAAATATAAAATAAAATTTGAAATAAAATATTTTACTTGGCCACACTCTTGAATAGCCTAAAAGCAAGCTGGCTGAAATATTATACAATTAAATATCTTCATATCTATCATAAAACTAGTGAATTCAAGTGCATTTTAATATTCTAAACGAAGTGCATGAACAAACTGCATTCAGAACAAGTGCTTTAGAAACTTGAAAGATATAACATCATTCTCTGTAGTCCTATAACAAAATAGTGTATTAAAACAAAGACTGACGTAACCCATATATTAGCCGTAATCACTGGAAGACTTTCTTGCCTCTTCAAAAACACAGACGGAAAATGACCATTCTGTCATACGTGAACACACCACAGCACACAGTGTGAACAGCACGAAATTCAACCTCTGCATTTAACGCATTCACCAAGTGAAGCAGGGGGCAGGCAGGAACACAGCGCCCGGGTGTTGTGATACGTAGTCTGTTGTGTTACGTCATACGTTCCTGGGCGTACCTACGTGTACCGGATGTTTATGTGGTTGAGCATGTTCAGCACCGAGTAAAGATGTTTTTGTAAAACTCTCAATGCTGTCTGGTAATACTTCACCGGGGAGCAGTGTGTGGGGACGGTACCTTGCTCAGGGTACCTCAGAGGTGCCTAGCGGTCTTGGGAATCGAACCCACGACTTCCTGATCGTAGGAGGAACGCCCTAACCACGTGTGCCCAAAGGGTCTTGCCTCCTCTGTGCTTCATACTCTGCATGGCGATCGGGATGTTTTGATTTTATATGAAAAATTAATCCCGACGTTGAGAACGTCTTTGTGGATGCACCCACACTGCTTTCCGTGGGTCTTTCTTAGACAACACACATATATGCTTACATACATATTCACTAACAATTTGTTGACCTGCCATAAACAGGGGCCCCGCAAGTTGTGTAGGGCCCGCAGATTACACAAGCCTTCCCTCATGTCAGTGAGAGAATGTGCACCTATCCCTCTGGTGCAACTCCATCACCATTGACAAAACAAAACTTCTTCAAAACCCCTCCCTCAACATAAATATATAAATGTTTGATATATACTACTGTTTACTTCCACTGTTTATGTGCAATGCCCTCTATTGATGGCGCATCCTTGATTAAAATAGTTCCATTCAAAACGGGTGGAAACATAGGCTGGTTCCAGGTTGGCAAAAGGTTCAAAGAATCCTGAACAGAACTGGTTAAGGAACCAATTCTCTTTTGGTCAGAGTGCAGGGCGTATTGTGCCTAGAGTGAAAAATGCTGATGAAATTCCCCCTTAATGTTCATCAAATATTGTCTTTACTCAGTCAATCAAGAAAATAGATTAATTCCATATGAACCAATTACCACAAGAAAAAAGTCACAGATGACCACAAATTCAGTTTTATTCCAAAAAACATCATAATTAATGGCTGTTCCTCATTTAGTATTTTGAATGCCCCTTCTTTTTCATCAGAAAAACAATGAATCTTGTTTTGTAAGGATTTTTAATACCTGAGAAATGGGATTTTTGACAAAGCAGAAAGTCCTTGGTCTTTTCTTGTGCCTATTTCACCAAGCCTTACCCACCCTTTGGTTTCTCAGAAGATAATGTAATACAACTGCTGCCAGGGGGCTTGAGCTCACTGACTCATAAGAGGAAGTGACAGACCTCATACTGAACATACTGTCCTGAAACAAGAACTGAAGCTAGCTGAAACAAGAGCTACAGATAGCAAACTAGCTAGCACACTGTGAAGGGGCTGGGTTAAGACCTTATTTTTGCAATGTTATGTTTCAGAATCAGAATCAGAAAACTTCATTGATCCCAGAGGAAATTACTACATGGAAGTTTCCATTTTCCTGGAATTAAATATCCAGCTATCCACTACGGTCAAATACATTAAAATTAGTTCAAGAGGCTTTCATGACTGTTGCTTCCTGGTTACTATTATTGTACAAACATGGCTACTTGCTTGTTAAAAAAAAGTTAACCAAATAATATGAAGAAACTACTATTAACAACTTACAGTGGAAAAACATGGCTCAAAACAGGTCTCAACAGCTCTCCTAGAAAAAGTCTAAAAGGTGGAACTGAATGCTGCTGGCTTTTGTCCCTTCTTATGACAAGTGCAGCAGCACTTTACCATTATTTTTTCATACTTTTTTTTTTTGGAGCTGCAACTCTGACAACGTACCTTAGGCCCTGCCCTGTTGGGCTTATATTCACTTTAGCGTTCGGTTGATCAGGGTTCGAGTATTGATTGTTTAACCCTTCTATTGTGTTCCAGTCAAATCTGACCGATTTTCAAATTTTCTCTCTAGAAAATGCAATTAATTTCATCAGTTTATTCTAAGGTTCCATGACTTTGTTTACACAAGGCACTGGAATGCATAAAAAACTATTTGAGAATTTTTATTACATTTTGTGTGTTTTATTGAACTTAGGAACACTCATGGTGTTCCCGGTCAAAAATGAGTGGTCATTAGAAATTAATTAATAAGACTACGATTAGTGAATAAAATAGAGTTTAAGAACATTCCCACACACCAGCATGCTGGAGCACACTCACATATAAACACACACACACACACACACACCTTATGTCCCCTTTCCCCCACAGGAACCTATCTCCAATTCAATTTGTACTCCATGTGGAACCACATCTGCTGACAATTCATTCAAATAAAAATGCAAAATTCCTGAAGAAATTGACCTGCCGCCCAAAATCTCCATAGCAACCGCTTCCTTCACCTGAGCAACTATCGTGTATACCTTTGCAACCACATAGAAACTCCCCAGCCAACAAGTCCTAAACCCTAACAACTACCTGGAAACTACATAGCAACAACCTCCTACACCATAGCAACCACCTTTTAGACCATAGCAACCACCTCCTACACCACAGCAAGCACCTAGCAACATCATAGCAACCACTTTGTATATCAGAATCAGAAAACTTGATTGATCCTGGAAGAAATTGCTTTGACCCAGATACCATAGCAACCACCTCATCCACCATAGCAACTGCCTAGAAACTACTTAGCAACCACACTGTATCTGATAGCAACCATCTAGATTCTAGAAACTCAACAACCTCCTACACACAGCAACTGCCTAAAAACTACTTAGCAACCACCTCCTAAACCATAGCAACCGCCTAAAAACTACTTAGCAACCCACTCCGACACCATAGCAACCACCTTTTATACCTTAGTAACCACAAAAACACTTTTTTCTTTATTAAATAAATCATACCGGTCACTTTTGACCGGGAAACACAACAGATGTGATTTTGTGCTACTTTTTAAGAAAATTTAAATGGCTTAAAAACATTGTCCTTGGTAAACACTGAAATTAGGTTCTCTGTGATACAGTACAAAATGTTTCATCTTAGTATGTGTTAGTCAAAATAATCTCTCTATAATATTTTTTTCTTTTAAAAAAATGAGTTGTATGACCTTAGGTGAAAGAGGCCTACAAGCCATAAATAGGAAATGGAAGTTCAAAACTGGTAATGTTCACATAAATTTGAGTTAGTAGAAAGTGACAGGGAAAACAAAGAGTGTTGAGCCTAAATGAACACAACAGGAGGGTTAAAAAATATTTTTTGTGGTGAAGTCGCCTCTGTAATATATAGGGAGAGAGAGAGTACGTGTTGTCACAGAAAAGGAAGTCGACAAAATTAAAAATAGTTTTTAAAAAAAGTTTGATTGCTGACACTACTGCTGTTTGGATTTTTTATTGGCTAGGTTGAGTTGATAAAACGTATAGGGGATACTTGTCCTTTACACATTGTTTAAGGCTTTAAATATTAGAAAAGAATAAGTAATACAGATGTAATATACCCCTAGGGTTTTAAGGGCTAAAGTGAGAGTGAGAATGAAACTCCATATCATTTCAAAAAACTTCACCACAATGAAGTATTTAACCTGTTAAGACTCACCCCTTATTTTGGCCGCCATCTTGGATTCTGCATTACAACTTTATAAAGCTCACAATTCCATCATGCAAAGTTATTATTCTCATTTCAAAGCTAAGACTCTGAAGTTTCATATGCCAGATAAGTAACATATGCCAACTTATTTGAAAAAGAGCAAAACAGGATAAAATCCAGAAGTATGTAATGCTTGTGTGTGAGCACTCTTAGAAATCAGCAACCTTACTGTCCAGCTCAAAGGATTTTTTTCTTAAAACAATGGAAATCAAAAGCCACAGGCCTTGTGAACTTATGTTCAAAATTCGAGCTCAAAACAATAAAAAATGAGTGTATAATAACTCTTTTAGTGCAAATAGTACCCTTTGTACCAGTCAATCCATATTTTATAATAGAATTATTATTAAATAACCGCTAGAACACAGGCTTCACTGCCATTCATTGTGTTCGAAGACTTTAGTCGAGTCGGCACATACTGGACAACTGATTCGTTCAGCCCACCGCTTCACCCGTGGGCTTTGAGCGCAAACTTCCACAAAACACGACAAAATTCGCTGAAAACACAATAAAACTCGAAAAATCTTTAATCACATCCAACCAGCTTACAGACACTTATAAAGCGAAGTGTCACAATTCCCAATCGCTTATTTTGGATAAATTCAGCTCGGACTCGCGCGTCTCTGCTATTTCCCATGAAAATCGCATTTGCTGGATAATTATCCCCATCAAATGTTCTCGAAATACTCTGAAATATCCTCAGTGTGGTCTTCTGAGTGTTTTTTCCCTTGGTTTGAGTGGAAAAAATCGACTTATAAATCCAAACGCTCTCCCCAGACTCACAGGCGCCTGATCTAAGATCATTGCGCGCCTTATTTACACAGCCCGGAGAGAAGCCGAACCCACAAATGACATATGATTCTAAAGGTCTTCAGATTGGCTACACGACTGTACGTGTCCATTTCCGTTAGAGGATAACTGTACCGAGCTACTGTCAGTCAAAGCCGGAGCGCCTCATTGGCTCACCGGAGATTTTGGGCTGTAACTTCCCGTAGGAGGGTCGGAGAGACTCGAGCGCGGGCTCGTTTGAATCCTAACAACCTACGCTATTGTAATCTTCCTTTTTAATGAACCAATTATACTGAAATAAACGATTTAATGCTTCCGTTCCGCCGGCGGAACGGCCACCTAGCGGTAGAAGGGGGTGAGAGAAGGTGCAAACAGAGAGGTCCTGGGTGGGTCTGGCGTGAGATGCTCCATTCTGGACACATTTAGCGAGTCAGAACTGGTGGTCAGTGGAACCAGACATCCGCCTCTAAAAGTTCCCACACAGGAAGTTTAATAGTTAAAAAGTTGGAGTCACCTCAGCAACCATAAGTAGCTACCTAGCGACATCATAGCAATCACCTAGCAACAACCCCAGTTAGCACAGCAACCTCGCAATCACATTTCCTCATGGAAATGTATGCTCTAATTAGTGTGATTTCTGACGCATCGTTTGATTTTTTATTTAATTTTTTTTACATATTAATGTGTGTGAGCTGACGTTTTCCAAAAACATTATGATGTATGTTTGGGTTTATGTTTATGTAAAAAGAAAATTGTGCAGTGCACTTTTACAAGCCACTGCAGAGTATATAACACTTCTAAATCAAGTTTTACTGCTTTATAATCTAAAAATGATTTGGCTGATCCCATCCTTAATTTCACTTGGAAATATTCAGGATCCTGGTGAATAAAAAACAGACCAAATGGCAATAAACAAATGTAGTAATTATTGCTACGGATACAGAAAATAATTAGCCCCTTCAAAATATCCGTATTTTCTTGGTTTACAGCCTGATATAGACATACACACAAAAACAAAAATTTCCAGCTGTACATAAGATAGAGCGAAAGATATGGTAGCAACAGTTTAGAAAAAAAAAAAGATCCCCTGTAAGTACTTTGTGGTTTCATTACTGACTTGAGTCTGTTAGGATACTTCTCTACCCACTATATAGACTGTACAATATTTCCCCACTCTTCTTTACAGAACTGTTCAAGCTCAGTCAAATTGGACGGTTACAGATGGACTGCAATCTTCAAGGGCTTTGACACACAAGGACACATTTTTCTCTTTCAGCCACTGTGTGGCCTATTTCACTGTGTGCAATGGGTCATTTTCAAGTCACTTTCTTCCCATTGACAACTTTCTGGCAGAGGGCAAGTTTTCCTAAAGAATGTGAGGCGATGCTTCAAAGTTATCTTGATAGTTGTCTCTGACCCGTTTTTCTCTCACTCTTCCATCCAGGGACAGCCTGATCCAGAGAGGGTCCTAGCAGTACCAAGCACTGTCCATTTCTTAATGATAGACTTTACTGTGTTCTAGGAAATGATAAAGCCTTTGATTTTTTTGTACCCATCTCCTGACTTGTGCCTGTCCACATCTTTATCCCTTTGATTTGACAGTGTCTTGCCACCCATAGTTGACTGCTTTCATAGTTGCACTGGAATGCTTCAGGAATAGCTGTTTTTATGCTGAACTAATGAAAATGATTCCAAGTGATCATAGTTGGAAGCCAGTTAGCTTGGAGAAAGTGATTAGTTACACATGCTGGAATTTACAAGTATTTTTTAGGAGGGGGTGATTGTTTATCAATTTCTAAACTGTTGCTATTATATCTTTCACTTGGATGCCATAAATTGCAAACTCCTGAGTGGATTAAGATTTTACATTCACAAATTTTATAGTGTCTTATACCCAGTTATGAGAATATGTAAACTGAATTTACTATCTCTTTAGTTTATTCCCTCAATTAGTATTTGTCTAAGAAAGAAAATGTAGATTTACTGTTGTAAATTATGTTCACTAGGCATAATCTGCATATTTACATATTAATTGGCAACTATTAGATGCCATCCAGGAGTGGATGCTATCCATAGACCTAGAGATCTACCTTCCTGTAGAATCTTTTTCCAGGCACAATGCTAGAGGATGATACATTCGTGTGCTTATCAGAAGGTTGTACCTGCCATAGTTAACTAGTAAGTATGACTTGAAAAAAGAATAAATTTCCTGTTTTTTTTAACATTCAGTGTGAGGTTTAGCTTTGTGGAGATGGAAAAGTTGAATGGTGGTGTTAAATGTAATCATGTAAACATCTAGAATTTCCCCACTTTCTCAACTTCATCGACCATTTACAAGTGTTTTTCCCCCAATTACTGACACTACTCAAAACGCATCAGCTCCGCACTAAAGCAGATCTCCAAAAGGAAGGTTGATGACCACTGCTATTCAGTAAATGCTGCATTACAGCACACATCAAGGTAAAGAAAAATGAATAATCTTTGTTCGGGTTATGATGAGCAAAAAAATGGCTAAAAAAACTTGTTGAGAAATCTAACTTTGAAGTTCCTTCACTGTGATATAAATGACATTCAGGACAAATGTACACATGAACTTGGGAAAATCAGCGAATAACAGATAAGACAGTGTTTATCTTCATAAATCAGACAATACAACAGAAGCATTTTCATACCTGAAAATATTATTCTACACTATTAGGGCTTTAATTAAAAATTAGAGCTCAGAAAACCATTTTATTCCATTTCTAAATTTTGGCTCTTAATCCATTAAATATTTTCCCACCTCATATACACATCTTTAGAGAAGTTTAGGATTATCCTCACAAAGCGAGGGTGTACATAGTACTAAATAGCAGGCATGTCAATAACCTTGTCAGAGCGCTTGGTGTAAGATAGCCCAGAAACACCTACTTTGACAGGAAAAGGCTGCTTGACTAACAGGCAAACTGATCAATCACAGACTGTTGTCTTATCATGAAATGTCAGGGCAGGAGAGTCAAAACAGGGCTACAACAAACAGACCAGTGAGAAATACATACACTATATTGCCAGAAGTATTCACTCATTCATCAAAATAATTAAATTCAGGTGTTGTAATCACTTCCAAGGCCACAGGTGTATAACTTCAAGCCCCTAGGCAGACCGCTTCTACAAACATTTGTGAAAGAATGGGTCGCTCTCAGGGGCTCAGTGAATTCC